>PVIC010031612.1:0-21185 GCA_004025085.1 Thryonomys swinderianus | reverse complement strand
GTGAGCCTCCACGCCCAGCATTGTATGTGGTTTCCGGGGATCAAACTCAGGACCTTGTGCCCGTGAGGCAGGCGCCGGAACCACTGAGCTAATCCTCCAGCCCTTAAGCAGGAAATTTTATTGAGAAAGAAAGCTTCTGCCTGAGAGAGGCAGAAAGGAGAACCCGGAAAGGTGGGTAACCCAGAAAGGTGAGTAACCCACCCATCTCACTTTTTAGAGGGCTCTCATGGAGCAAAGCCATGAGGTGAGGCAGGCTCAAAGTGGGGGCTTCCAATGAATTTCAACAAGGTAGACAGACTACAATCAACAAATGAGTAAAGTGAGGGCTCTCAATAAGATTTAAAAGAAATGGGCAAACCATAGTTAACCAATGGGTTTACAACAAGTACAGTTGTTTCAGCAATCTTGATTAAATGGGGTCCGTTGGGGGAATCAAGTCGTATAGGTTTTTTTTTCTTGTCAGGATACTCCTCTCCACGTGGGCCAAAGTCCTGGCCCTCTACCTGGGGAATCTGCAGTCACTGCATTCACCGGGAGGAGGTGGACGCCACAATGCCAGGCGCGGTGGCTCACACCTGTAATCCTATCACTCGGGAGGTAGAGGCAGGAGGATTGCTGTGAGTTTGAGGCCAGCCCGGAGCACAGAGTGAGTTGAAGGTTAGGCTGAACTACATAATGAGAGCGTTTAAAAAAAAATCCTAAATTTAGTATTTATAGAGGCTTTAGGAGTACGCTTTGGGATAAGGCGTGCATGACAAAAACCGGAACACTGCATCCACGAATCGAAAGTGAAATTAACTATGACCTTTCGTTTCTGTTAGCGGCCAATTACTGGAGACACAGGTTTGGAGATGGTTAAATTTTAAAGACAAAATTTACATTTCAAGTCTTCACTCAGTTTTTCTTTTCTTTGTTTACACGTGATTTTAGCCAAAAGGCCGAGAAGCGACGTTTTCTTTTCTCTTCTTGAAGGAAAGCAAGCAAGGACCCGGTTCCGAGGGCAGCTCAGATCGCGGAGGCGGCGCCGCCCGGCCCTCCGCTCCGGCTTCCCGGAAGAGCGAGCGCAGGCCCCAGGCGGCGCGGCGGGCGGTCGCGGGTGAGTGAGGCGGCCGGGGCTGGCTGCTGTTCCTGCCGCCGCGGCCCTCGGGAGCAGTGACGCGGGGCGGGAGGCGAGGCGGGTGCACCGCCCCGGACCGCGCGGGGCTGGGGACTCGGGCTCCCAGTTTGCTTGGCCTCGGGATCCCTGAGCTCCGCGTAGGGGTCCCTGAGTTCCGCGTAGCCTGCTCGGGCCGTGGGAACCTCCGGCCCAGCCGTCTGATTGTAGGATTTCTTCCTGGAAATGGAAACTTAACGCGATTTATGTCTCCACACTGTTTTCTTGGAGTGTCTCCAGGTAGTTCTGAGGCGGACAGATTTCTTAGGAAGATTACTCTCCTTGGCAGGCGTGGAGTTCTGCAGTCTTGCCTCAGTTTGTATAGCATACAAGGTGGTTTTTAAAAAAATTCCTTTATTTCCTTTTGGGTGGAAGAAGTAGGCATCCAAGGGAGAATACTATTGTTAAATAAAGATCATGGGGGGGGCTGTAGTTTTGGACTATGTTCGAGCACTTGGGCCCTCAAGAGACCACACTAAAATGTTGGAGTAAGCCTTCCTAGAGACCCTGTTACCCGAGGAAACTAGGTGTTAGCTGATTTTCTGAGAAACTAGGAGAACAGCCAGGTCTCCTAGGCAGGCCAATTTCAATCCATGTGGTAACCAAGTTCCCTCTGCTTTAATCCTTACAAATATAATCTGAAGGGGGCAGGGGTTTAGCTCAAAAATGCTACCGCACCTACTTGGGAACCACAAGGGCTGGAGTTCGATCCCTGGTACTGCCACCCCCCCCCCCCAAAACCCTGAAGGTAACCAACCAGGTGTTTTTCTGTTAGTTCCCTGTTCCTACCTGGTAAGGAAAATGATTGAAATGAGCTCCACACCTTTATGTTCTTCGTGTTTCTCTTCAGCTCTTTCTGTAAAACCAGTTTCTACTTAGCTCAAAAGGACCTCTGCACTGATCTACACCCCAAGGTTTTTTTATTTTTTAGAAGGGTTTCCCTAAATTACTGAGACTGGGGCTGAACTTGAGATCCCCCTGCTTGTCTTCCAGAGTGCTGGGATTATAGGCCTGTGGGCACAGTGCTGCTGGCTCACTCATTCTGGGTTAGCAATGTATTGTTGTTGGAATATAAATGACAAAATAAAGCCAGTTAGGGTATTTAAAACAACCTGTTGGAGGGCTGAAGAGTTAGCTCAGTGGTTCCAGCACCTGTCTCGGAAGTGCGAGGTCCCTGGTTTGATCCTTGGAAACCACATACAACAATACTGGGCGAGGAGACTCCTGCATGCCCACCGGCAATCAGTACTGCATACCACAATGCCAGGTGTGGTGGCTCACACCTGTGATCCCAGCATTCAGGAGGCAGAGGCAGGAGGATTGCTGAGTTGGAGGCTTGCCTGGGCCACATAGTGAGCTCAGGGCCTGAACTATAAAGCGAGACCCTGTCTCAAAAGAAGAAAAAAAAAACCTGTTAGAATTTTGTTCTTTTATGCTTTGTTTCCGGTCTCCTTCCCCCACTGCCAGACATAGATATAGGAATATTCAATCGCATATGGTCAGGCACCATAGCATCAGTATGTTAGGAAAGTACAATGATGATTATTTGTCTTATTATTATTTTATTGCTGTAATAAAGACATGGATTAAGTGGCTTCATGAACACACACACACACAGACACATATACACACACACTTTATTTTAGGATTCTGTGGGTTAACAGTTCTATCTAGGTCTCACTGAACTAAAGTCAAGGTTTTGGCTCTTGGGGTAAATCTCCTTTTTTTTTTTGAGGCAGGGTCTCGCTTTGTAGCCTGGGCAAGCCTCGAACTCAGCAATCCTCTTGTCTCTGCCTCCCGAGTGCTCAGATGACAGGCATGAGCCACCACGCCCGGCTAAATCTCCTTTTTGACTTCTAGAACCCACCCTACTTCCATCAGTAGCTTTTCCATTATCTTCAAAGCCAGCAATGTTTCATTTCTGACCAGTTTTCTGTGTTTACATCTCACTCTGACTCTTCAGTCTTTGCTTTCACTTTCTGTTTCTTTTTTTCAGTTTTTTTGAGACAGTCTGTCTATGTAATTCAGGCTGGCCTTGAGCTCATTTTGATCTTGTGCCACTGGTGTTCTGTTCAGAGTCTGCTTCTGCTTAAGACTTCGAGGGGTTTTACCTATTTTGTGTTCCAGCAGGTTAAGTGAGTTTGTTCTAACATTTAATTCTTTGATCTGTTTTGACTTTAGTTTTGTGTATGGTCAGAGATATGAGTGTAGACTAAGTACTCTACATTGGAGTAAGTACTCTACATTCTAA
Source organism: Thryonomys swinderianus (assembly GCA_004025085.1). Lineage (NCBI taxonomy): Eukaryota > Metazoa > Chordata > Mammalia > Rodentia > Thryonomyidae > Thryonomys > Thryonomys swinderianus. Next base: position 17,781 of record PVIC010031612.1, on the reverse strand, counting down.
CATCATTTATTAAAAAGGCTGTTTTTCTTGGGGGTATGTTTTTGTCCCATTTGTCAAAAATCAAATTATTAAGTGTGCTTGGGTTGTTGCTCTTTTGTTGATGCTTTCTTCTGCTTTGTGCTAGTGCTTTGCTGTTTTTTCCACAACAGCTTTATCATATAACCTTAAGTCTGACATTGTGATGCCTCTTGCTTTATTTGTTTTTTTATTCAGGATTGCTTTTGCTATTTTGTTTTTTTTCTGGTTCAGTATGAGTTTTAGGATTGTTTTCTCCAGTTCTGTGAAGAATATTGTTGGAATTTTGATTAGAATTACATCAAGTAGTGATGTAATTAACCCATTAATTTTAGAAGTATGGACATTTTGACTACGTTAATTCTGTCTATCCAGGAACAGGGGATGTCGATTCTCTTTCTGATGTCCTCTTCAGCTTCCTTTTTCAGAGTGTTGCAGTTTTCTTCATAGTACTCTTTCACTTCCTTAGATTAACTCTTAAGTGTGTAATATTTCTTTGTGTTCTGGTGAATGGTATTTTTTTTTCTTAAATTCTTTGCCAGTGAGTTCATAGCTTTGAGCAACACTATTGTTTTGTGTTTTTTAGTCTGGCTACATTACTGAACTTGGTTAATTCTAAGAGTTGTTTGGTGGACTTTTTTGAGTTTTCTATGTAGAAGATCATGTTATCTGCAAATAATGATAATTTGACTTATTTCTTTCCTACATGTAACCCTTTCATTTCTTTCTTTTGCCTGAATGTGCTAATGTTTCAAGTACTATATTGAACAGGAGTGGTGAGAGTGGACACCCTTGTCTTGTTCCTGATGTTGGGGGGGGGGAGCTTTTAGTTTTTACCTATGTAATATGACGTTGGCAGTAGGTTTGTCATAAATGGCTTTTATCACAGAGATAAAGTCGTTCTGCAATTAATTTCTTCAGTGTTTTTATCACAAAGGGATGTTGGATTTTTCCAGTTTTTTTCTGTATCTATTGAGTTGATCATATGATTTTTGTCCTTATTTCTGTTTGTGTGGTATATTACATTTGTTGATGTGTATATGTTGAACTATCCCTGTATTCTTGGGAAGAAGCCTACTTGGTTCTGGTGTGTGATGATTTGTTGTATTTTGTTTCCCAGCATCTTACTGAGGGTTTTTACTTTTATGTTAATTAAAGAGATTGGTCTATAGTTCTCTGTACCAATTGGTTGGACCTGTGTCAAGTTTTGGAGGCAGAACAATGACAGCTTCCAGAAATGACTTTGGGAGTACTCCTTCCCTTTCAGTTTCATTAAAAAGCTTGAGGAGTATCTTCCCTAAAGTTTTTGTAGAATTCAGCAGTGAAACCATCCTGCCCGGGAATTTTCTTAGTAGGTAGGTTTTTTATTGCTGCTTCAATTTCATTGTGCTAGTGAATTATTCAGGTTTTTAAAATCTTCTTGGTTTAGTTTTGGTAATTTATATTGTATGTAGGAAATGGGTATCTGAACAAAGGTAGAAAACATTTCTATCCATTTCTTCTGAATTTTCCAATTTATTGGCACATAGGCTTACCAAGTAGTGGTTAATAATCCTTTTGATTTCAGCAGTGTCTGTTGTGATTTAACCTTTTCATTTCTAATTGCATTGATTTGGGTCTTTTCTTTCATTCTTTTTGGTTAGATTGCCTACAGATTTGTCTGTTTGATTTATGCTTTTGAAGAAGCAACTCTTCCTTGTGCTAGCTTTGGGAGTAGATTGTTCTTGTTTTTCTAGGACTTTGTGGTATATTATTAGGCTATTTATTTGGGCTTGCTCTCTGTTTTTTTGCTGTGGGCATTCACAGCTTTAAACATTCCTCTTAGGGCTGCTTTCATTATGTTGTACAAGTTTTGGTATGTTGTACTGGGACTATTGTTTAGTTCTAGAAACTGTCTAATTTCTTCCTTGATTTCCTCTGTAATGTTATTTGCTAAGAATGTATTATTTGGGCTGGAGATTTAGCTCAGTGGTTTTGGCACCTGCCTAGCAAGTGGAAGGTCCCCTGGTTTGATGCCTGGAAACCACATACAACAATACTAGGTGTGGTGACTCACGTCCACCAGCAATCAGTACCACATACCACAATGAGACAGGCAACAATGAATAGAAAAAAAGGGGCAATAGCCGGGCGTGGTGGCTCATGCCTGTCATCCCCACACTAGGGAGGCAGAGGCAGGAGGACTGCTGCGTTTGAGGCTTGGCTGGGCTACATAGTGAGCTCAGAGCCAGCCTAAATTAGCAAGTGAGACGCAATCTAAAAAAAAAACAGAAAGGGGGGGATGCATTATATAGTTTCCATGAATTTGCATAATTTATGTTTCATTATTGATTTATAGTTTTACTGCAGTATAATCTGATAATATGCAGGTTATAATTTCAGTTCTTGTATATTTACCTAAGCTTGTTTTCTTAGCTAGTATGTGGACTATTTTGGAGAAAATTTCATGTGCTGCTGAAAATAATGTGTATTTTGTTGTTGGGTGGAACACTTTATTTGATCATTGATTTAGTCATAGATTTGGTCAATAAAAACTACCTGAAGTTGGGCTCTATGTCCTTTTGATATGCACTGCTCATCTTTTTTTTTTGAGACAGGTTCTCACTTTGTAGTTCAGGCTGGCCCTGAGCTCACTATGTAGCCCAGGCAAGCCTCGAACTCAGCAATCCTCCTGTCTCTGCCTCCCGAATGCTGGGATTACAGGCGTGAGCCACCACACCCGGTTGCACTGCTCATCTTTAAGCATGTATTTACCTTTGGGCATCACAATATCCTAGCCATTCCACCAGAATCCTGGTTCCTTAGAGTGGAGAATATTATTAGAAGGCAAGTTCTTGGTGCTGGGTGTGCTCCCTGCTGTATCGTCTCTGCTTCCAGCCCCATCTCCTCACAGCAGACAGTCCTAGGATGTTTATATGTACTCCTTTATATCCAGTTTTTTCTTTCTCTATCATCTATTCGTACACCTGTTTTCTACCTTTGTTCAGATGCCCATTTCCTACTAATCTATCTATCTATCTATCTATCTATCTATCTATCTATCTATCTATCTATCTATCTATCTCTATCTCTCTATCACCTATATCTATCTACTTATCTATCATCTATTTACCTAGTTTATACAGTTAAATCTAGTTCTAACCCACAGAATTTACTCTTTTTCCATCTCTTTTCCATAATTACATTTTCTGTGACAGTGAAACCCTGACTCCTATCCTCTAGAATTTATTTACTTAGTTGATTGATTCCATATTTGGCTACTAGGCGCTCTTTCACTTGGTTATTGTGTCAGTTTCATGTATTCCCATCATAGTTGTGGTGTGATTTGGTTTGTTTTCTAATATGTTTTAATTGTATGGCACCAAAAGATATTTCAGGCATGCTTCGTGCATTTCCTATCCCAGATCTAGAATCAGCCACTGCTCCAAGGGGACGTGGTTCCTTTGCTTGCAGAACAGTATTACAAAACAAGATCTGGGTGTTACACAGAATCCCTTGTTTTTCTGACATCCCTGTGTTCACACTTGGTAAACAAAGGGATGACTAATCTTTTCCTAATCTTTTTTTTTCCATAAGAAATAAATGTCCTCTATTTCTCTTATAAGAATACTGAGAGTCTAACCACTCAAAATCTTGGAAAACTTGCAAACTGGTTATTAATGTGTATTGAAAAACTTGAAGTCATGATGTTCCTTGTCCCAGTTTTTATCTGGGAATTTTTCCATCTTAGTAAATAAGGTGCGGTCAAATGCTGGACGTGGTGGCTCACGCCTGTAATCCCAGCACTCAGGAGGCAGAGACAAGGGGATTGCTGAGTTTGCGGCGGCTTGCCTGGGCACCATAGTGAGCTCAGGGCCAGCCTGAACTACAAAGCGAGACCCTGTCTCCAAAAAAGCAAAAAAAAAAAAAAAAAAAAAAGGTGCGGTCAAGGCTTCTTCACTTTTTTGTGTGTTACTGACTCATTGTAGCCAGACTGGTCAAGCCTAGGGGCCTTTCTTAAAATAAACAAAACAAAAATATAAATTTAAAAAGGTATATTATAAAACACATAGACTTACAAAGGAAACTAATTATGCTGAAATGTGATTATCAAAATATTTAAGGAAATTTTTTTTTTTTTTGAGACAGGTTCTCGCTTTGTAGTTCAGGCTGGCTCTCAGCTCACTATGTAGCCCAGGCAAGCCTGGAACTCAGCAATCCTCCTGCCTCTGCCTCCTGAGTGCTGGGATCACAGGCGTGAGCCACCATACCCTGCACTGTGGTATGTGGTATTGATTGCTGGTGGGCGTGAGTCTCCACGCCCAGCATTGTATGTGGTTACCGGGATCAAACTCAGGGCCCTGCACTTGCGAGGCAGGCGCTGGAACCACTGAGCTACATCTCCGGCTCTTAAGGAAATTTTTGGTATAGTAATGTGGATCAGTATGTTACTGTATATCATAATGACACAGGAGAGCAAGGCCTAGCTCCCCACCTGAAACGTGAGTTCGTGTTCTCTAAACATCGAAGAATGAATTTTAGGAATGACGGAGGTTTGAGTAGGAAAATTTTATTGAGAGAGAAAGCTTCTGCCTTAAAAGAGACTCGGAAAGTGGGTAACCCACCTACGTCACTTTTTAGAGGGCTTTTATGGAACAAAGCCACAAGGTAAGGTGGGTCTGAAGTAGGACAAAATTACAGTCACCCAGTAACATTGCAAATATAGTAGTTTAGGTAACATTGGTACAATGAAAAACTTCAGAAAATAGACAAAACCATGATCAACCAATATGATTACAAGTATAACTTCCCAGGTAATATATATTGATTAAGTGGGGATCCAAAGAGAAATCAAGTTGTAGAGGGTCTTTCTCGCCAGGAGACTCCACTCCTCTAGGTGGTCCAAAGTCCTGGCCTGCAGTCTGGGGAATTTGCAGTTACTACATTCCAAGGGAGGGGCCGAATCCAGATTTTGTAGTTTCTCACTGATGGTGTTGACCTTTGGAAGGATGTCCTTTTTGCAAGTCTCTCAAGGGCCAGCCCTATGTATCTGCCTATGCGTGTCTTGCTGGCTTTTCTACCTAAAATAATAAGACCTAGAAGGGAGTTTAATAATTACTGTAGAAGCTGCATTAAAATATCATATTTTGCCAGGTGTGGTGGCTCACACCTGTCATCCCAGCACTCGGGAGGCAGAAGCAGGATTGCTGAGTTTGACGCTTCCCTGAGCCCAGTGAGCACAGTGAGCTCAGGGCCAGCCTGAACTAAAAAAGCAAAAAAAAAAAAAAAAAAAAATCATACTTCAGAATATTTGCAACAATTATAATGTTCTATGCAAATATATATGTTTTCCACTGGTGACTTTGTCACAGGTGCTATGAATACTACCATAGTTGCCTGTAGTTATAAATGAAAAGAATGCCACATTTCAGGTAAAATATACAAAATGTTACTTTGTAATTATGTTATTATGTGATCCTCCTCTCCACCCCCATCCGAGTGAGTGATCCAAAGTGTTTCAGAAAACTCCAGGCGAGAGCACCAGAACTTACATGCTTTGTTTGCATTTGATAAGTGCAATAGGGAGTATTGTTTATTATTATTTATTATTATTAATATATTGGTTTTTGAGACAGTCTCACTTTGTAGTTCAGGCTGGCTCTGAGCTCACTATGTAGCCCAGGCAAGTCTCAAACTCAGCATTCCTCCTGTCTCTGCCTCCTGAGTGCTGGGATTACAGGCGTGAGCCACCATACCCGTCATTGTGTGTGGTTACCGGGATCGAACTCAGGACCTTGCGCTTGCAAGGCAGGCGCTGGAACCACTGAGCTAAATCTCCAGCCCAAGAAATGTTTCTTATATAGAAAAGTAAACCTTTTTTATATTTCTTCAATTTGTATACCTACACTATTATGAAAGTTTTTTTTAATTATTAGGGAATAATGGAACTTGATAAGGACAATAAAAATGAAGTACTTGAACAACAGCTGGGTGAAGAATTTGTGAATGATGAACAAAATGAGGTAAAAAAGAAAATAACTAGGTATTATTAAAATTAGTTTGTATGTATTAATTTTGTAGTAAAGAATGTTTTCTGTTGCTGTGTCTAGTATTACTTCGAATTAGGGAGGTTATTAGACTTCTTTTTTTTTTTTTTTTTTTGAGACAGAGTCTCGCTTTGTAGTTTAGGCTGACCCTGAGCTTACTATGTAGCCCAGGCAAGCCTCGAACTCAGAGCAATCCTCCTGCCTCTGCCTCTTGAGTGCTGAGATTACAGGCGTGAGCCACCATGCCTGGCACTGTGGTATGTGGTTACTGGGGATTGAACTCAGGACCTTGTGCATGCAAGACCGATGCTGGAACCACTGAGCTAAATACCCTGCCCTTTTTTCAGTTTTTTGGAGACAGGGTCTTGCTTTGTAGTTCAGGCTGGCCCTGAGCTCACTATGTAGCCCAGGCTAGCCTTTAAGTCACAGCAATCCTCTTGCCTCTGTCTCCTCAGTGCTGTGATTACAGGTATGAGTCACCACGCCTAGCTTTTCAAATTTTTTTTTTGCTTTTATTGATTAAAAAAAGAAGAATCTTAGGAGAAGAATCATATTTCTATTCTCTTAAAGTTTAACTACCTTTTTGCTCCTTCAGTTCTTGGATTTGCATGTAAGAGATTAGTTAGCAATTATTGTATATCTGATCAGACCCAAGAGGAAACAGAAACCTAGGAAGTTTAAACCTATTATCCAAGGCCATTTGTCTGGCACATCAAAGCAGGTGTTTATTGTGGTAACACTGCTAACTTTTAAAGACTGCCCCAGAATAACATATTCACAATTACAGAAATTTAAAAGCTATATCATAATCATGAATAACTAGGAAGGGAGTTGAAAGAGGACTGGAGTAAATTTTAGAGCCTTCTTTGTTTCTTTTTTTGAGACAGGTTCTCACTAGGTAGCTCAGGCAGGTCTTGCACTTGAAATCTTCCTGCCTCAACCTCTCAAGTGTTGGGATTACAGATATATGCCATCAATCCCAGGCTAGATTTGAGTCTTAATCCTTGCCTTAATTATAAGAAATTCTGTGGAGAACAAAAGAAAGGAAGAAAGAATTTCTGTGACTTTGGCCCAGTGGTTTTCTAGTTCATTTAAGGATATAGAAAAACTTGATAGTGTTTTGAAAATCAATAGGTGGTGATGTAAAATATTCAGTACATTCATTCTTAATGTGGGTTTACTTCAGAGACTGCCTTTCTCAAGGTCAGAGAAATTTGGTATCTTTAATTTAGAAAGTGGAGTGCAAGGGGTTGGGGATTTAGAAAAAAAAAGAAAAAGAAAGAAAATGGAGTACAAGGGCTGTTTGATATTTTTGGTACTCTTTGATATTTTATAGGGATTACTTGATCAAATTAGAAAGGAAAATAGCTATCTACGAAAAGAGATCCAGAAGCTTGAAGCTAAGTTACAAGAGCCCACCAAAAACTTCCAGGTACTCTAATAATTTTATGTATTACATATTTATGGACATATATGTTTCAGAAAAGTGATTTAATGATACAAGATTCCTTTTTCTCTCTCCCTGCTATACTGGGGATTGAATCCAAGGCCTTCACATTGAGCTATATTCCCAGCCCGACTTTAATCATTTTTATTTTAAGACAGGGTCTCAATAAGTTATTAAGGTCCCCAGCTTGGGTCCAACTTGCAGCCCTCCTGTCTCAGCCTCCTGTAGTGCAGGGATTACAGGTGTGCACCATCACACCTGGCACTTCCTGTTGTTGAAACAGAAGATGGGATACTGAACATCAGGAAGTACAGCTTCCTGTGTGCCTGAGATGACTGACTTTAAGCAGAAGACCAGGAGGACTCTGGTTGCTTCATAGTCTGGGGCCAGATCAAATGCCTTTAGAAACTAGCCAGGCCTGTGGACCCAAACAGGTCTAGAGAGCTAAGAGAGCTGCTCTGTATGGCAGTGTGGTCAGCATGAGAGTTGGGCTTTTTCATTCTAATTCTAGAAAGTTTTTGGCTTTTTAGGGCAGATTGGGTATTTTCACATGTTTGGGAAACATCACCTTTTCTGGACACCGCACAAAGTTTTGAAGTTAGCCTGTGTTCATCTGAAATCTTACTAAAGTTATATGTGAAGATAGAGATGTTTTATAGATTAGATGATTCAATGATTTAATGAATGGTTCTAATCTTTTTATCCTAACACCTTTTATTTCAGCATGTAAGTAACTGTAAGAAATAGAAATGTAAAAAAGCCACAAGAAATAGACATGTTAACACTTTATTTATTTGTGCCTTTATGTGTAGTCACTTAGGCCTGTCAGTTCCAATGATTTTATTTTATGCTCTATTTTTATTTTTGTGATACTGGGGATTGAACCCAGGGGTTTGCATGTGGTAGGCAAATCTCAATATTTTAAAACAATGGTTGTAAGTATAATTATGTAACTTTATCCAATAGGTTACAAGTCTTATTGGTAATATCACTTCACTTTTTTTTTTTTTTGAGACAGGGTCTCGCTTTGTAGTTCAGGCTGGCGCTGAGCTCACTATGTAGCCCAGGCAAGCCTCGAGCTCAGCAGTCCTCCTGTCTCTGCCTCCCGAGTGCTGAGATGACAGGTGTGAGCCACCACGCCTGGCACTGTGGTATGTGGTGTTAAATGCTGGTGGGGGTGAGTCTCCACACCCAGCATTGTATGTGGTTATTGTGGATCGAACTCAGGACCTTGTGCTTGCGAGGCAGACGCCGGAACCACTGAGCTAATCCTCCGGCCCCACTTCACTTTTTAATAAACCTAAATGATTAACCTAATGGTTGTGAAAAAAAATAGTTAAAAAGTTGATGGACAGATTTTGTAGAAAGTATAGTGGGTTTTTTTTGTGTGTGTGTGTGTGTTGTTAAATTTTTGAGACAGGTGTTCGCTTTGTAGCATAGGTTAGCATGGAACTTGTGATTCTCCTGTCTCTGCCTCCCAAGTGCTGGGATTACAGGCATGTACCACCATGCCTAGCTCAATTAACTTTTTTTTTTTTTTTTTGCAATATTGGGAATTGAACTCAGCATCTTGCACTTGCCAGGCAGGCACAGTGCCACTAGCACAAGTACAATTTAAATTTAGAAAATTTTGTATCATGTAATTCAGGAGTCTTTTTTTAATGTAAATTTATCTGGGTTTTCCATAAAAGTAACCATATTATATCAAGGTGTTTGTATCCTATTATTTGTAGTGAAATTGGACATACTAATTGTTCTCTTATAAGATCATAGATTATTGGGAGTTATTTGTGACTTGGCTTCATGAATAAGGTAGGCTTTAGAATCAAACACTGTGCAATACTAACCAGTTTAAACACTGGTGAGAAGGTCAAGCATAGTTGTGCACTCTTGTAATCCCAGCACACCAGAGGGGCAGAGGCAGGAGGATTGCCATGAGTTCAAGGCTAGACTGGGCTAGATAGTGAATTCAGGTCCATCCTGAACCAGAAAGTGAGACCCTGTCTCAAAAATCTAAAAAAAAGAAAAAACCCCACAAAATCCCCACAACCCCCCAACAAGCAAAACAAAACAGAACAAAAAACACCTCACCCCTAAAACCTACTGATTAGAAAAAAATCAGAGGGTTATATACTTATAATTTCATCTATGAAGCGATATCAAAGGATCCACTTTGATTACATTACTGACTATTTAGAAGGAAGAAGCAATTACTGAAGATGTTACCTGAGACAACAGTCAATAGTCTATGAGGGGAACAAAATCCTATGAAGTTCTGGGACTGGTGATTTAGCTCAGTTGCACTGTACTTGTCTGGTAATTGCAAGGTCCAAGTTTGATTCCTAGTACTGGAAAAGAAAAGAAGAAAAGAAAAGAATAGAAAATATTCTGTGAGATTCTGTTCTAGAAAATAGAAAAAATCTGTGAAGAGTGGATTACTGAATGGCCAAATCACATCGTCATTGGAAGGACTAAAGTTATTTCTTCTGTTTTTTTTTTGAGACAAAGTCTCACTTTGTAATTCTGGCTGGCCCTGAGCTCACCATGTAGCCCAGGTGAGCGTCAAACTCAGCAATCTTCCTGTCTCTGCCTCTTGAGTGCTGGGATTATAGGCATGAGCCACCACGCCCGGCACTGTGGTGTGTGGTATTGATTGCTGATGGGTGTGAGTCACCACACCTGGTATTGTTGTATGTGGTTTCCAGGGTTCAAACCACTGACTTTGCATTTGTGAGGCAGGTGCTAGAATCACTGAGCTAAATCTCTTTTGCCCCTTTCTCTTGGTTTTAACTAAACATTTCTGTTTGAATTAGATTAAAGAGGATATTCCTGAGATGCAGATGAAGTTTACTTCACTAGAGAATCCTGAGGATGACAACCAGTTTTTAAATATCTCCTGTTCATTTCAAGTGAGCTCACAAGTATTTTATGAGCTACACAAAGGACAGGCACTTATTACCTTTGAAAAAGAAGAAGGTATGACTAATCTTAAAAATATGACTGTCACCTTTGGAAACTTGAACTTTCAGAAAGCTGTCATGGACATTTGGCTATTCCTTTACAAGTTTTATCTATTATTCCTTCTTCATATTGATACTCTGAGGCAGATGATGTAGTCCCATTTTCCAGATGAAAAACCTCTTAAGACATTACATATTGAAGAGTTGTCCTTCATTCAGAAAATGGTGATTCCAATATTAAAAACAGGTGTTGTGATGTCCAGTCCAGCCTCTTTCTACTTCACAGGCTGCCTCCAAAGGATGGAATCATGAGAATGTTGAGGGGTAGTAGACTGTTCTCCAGTGTTCTCACAGATGCTATCTCACTTTATACTCATGCAATTTCAGAAACACAGTGGGACAGGACAGGTATTACTTCTATTTTACAGCCACAAAAACAGATTCTGAGGGTGCGGAAGTGATTTATCTAAGGGCACCTAACAAGGCTGGGAGGGAGAGATTTGGGGTGAGTTTAAAGCCTCAACTTTTTGTGGCTGGATTTGCAGTAGTCCCTCATGCTGCTGCTTCAAATTTTACATGAGAAATGCTGATGGAATCCTTAGCCCAGTGTCTGATACCACCTAAATGTCACCAGTCCTCACTGACACATGTCAGAGGTTTTCCAGGTAAGGAGATGGAAGCTTAAGAGTCTCCTCTACTGACTGAGCTAGCTGGGTGCTTAGGAAATGGAAGTTTAAGAAAGAGCAGTAACCGACCGGCTTAAGGCCTTGACAGTTACTAAATCACCGAGGGGAGAGTTGCGCCTGAGGCCTGTGTACTTTGTCCTGGACCAGGTCCTTTTGAGCAGGCACCAGCACAGGCTTCGTTCTGGCATTTCCAAAGTTTTAGGGCGAGACCAAGTGGTCTGGAGGTCAATTCCACTCACCTGACACCTGGTCCGTCATGGGGGACTGAAAATAAACATCAGAGCTCAAGGCTCCAGAGAGTCAGTGTCTGAAGGTGAGACACGCAGCCCCAGCTGGCCGCCATTCCGAGCTGAGGGGAAGGGAGGAGTACACCAGCAGGGGGCAGACGGAACCTGGGCGTCCTTGGCACGGGTAAAGGAGGACTCGGGAGCCAGGTCTCTGCACAGCAATGATGTCCAAACGCTGGATTTGCATTTTCTTCCAAATGATGTCCAAATGCTGGATTTGCATTTTCTTCAGCTCTGCTTCCATCCTTGGCGTGGCTGAGGTCCTGCTCTCTGGGATGATGTTAGATCTGAATACAATTACATAGGAGTTGGCCTTTGACTGCCAGAGTCACAGAGGCTGAGATGCAAGTGGTCCCTCTCCAGTGTGTCTAATCACCAGATGGCAGGGGCCTGTGGAGAGCCAGAGGGAGAGTGGATCATCTGACTATTACTTCATTGATGTTGTCTGTAATTGTTGTCTGTTGCCATTGGCAAAAAGAAAAAAATCCTTAACTGAGTTGTAGAGTCATATTGTGGTACAGTGAGTCTGAATTCCCACATGGCAACGCCCTGTCTTCCAGCAGTTTGTCTCTTCCCCAGCTGGGGTGTGCTCTCCAGTTGTCATAAACACATGTGAGCTTTATAGGACAGTGAGTGAACATCTCTTATCTTAGGATAAGCAGCTCCACATAGCAACAACTGAATGCTTATAAAACCATGTCAGGCAGAAAGAAACATCTATGTACATTTAAAGCTCACATAGATTTGCCTTCTGAATTTTTAATGCCTTTTGCCATAATTCTATTACTGATCCTTATTTGGGTGGATAAATTTTCTTGACAGCTTTGTTAGTGGTATAGCCCAGGTTTCAACTTTTTGACACATCTCAAGAGGATTTTAGCAAAATTCTTCCCCCAATGTGGTGTGCAAAATAAGAAGTCCCTCACTTTTTGGTATGTAAGGCTGTGTGGTCTTTAGTATGTTATCCTTGGAAGGTAGACAAAAATGAATATGTATTTTCTGTAGTGCTAGTAATGTATGAAAAACACATGATAAAGTTAAATAAAATTAATTGTCAAAATGGCCCACAAAAGTTTTCCTTGCTTATTCAGCATGGAATAATTTCTGGCTGAACTTTAATTTATTAGGAATTCTCTGGAAATCGGTAATGCTATCAGCAGTGGAAAGGGAGGATGTGTGGTTGAACTGAAATAATATATGAATATCTGGAGGATTATTAGTCTCTCTTAAGAGATAAGAAGAGGGACTCATTTCCTAAGAAGAGCTAGAACTTGATGAGTATTTACACACAGTCATTTTTGCCGATGTATTGTAACATTAGTGTATTTTCCTTGGATGCTGAGACCATTATCATCTGGAAATCCCAAGAAAAATGTTACAATTAGATCCTTTAAAACTGTAACAAAATTCTAATCACTCAGGATAAATTTTTCCTTAGAGAAAAGCATACAGATCTCTCAGAGTATTGAAAATTAATACTTCCCCAATGATTTTCCAGTTGCACAAAATGTGCTAAGAATGGGAAAACATCAAGTGCAGATAAAGGACGTGAGCGTGAAGCTTATAGCCCAGCCAGTTCCCCTGAACACAGGAGTCCGATTCCAGGTAACAGGGTCCTTAAAGTGTTTTGGAGTTTTGCTGAACATGGACACCCTCCTTTTCGTAACTTCTAAATACGAAACTGTTTCTCAGGTTCATGTAGACATCTCTCAAGTGAAGATCAATGTCACTGAAATTCCTGATGGATTTCCAGAAGATCAGATGAGAGACAAACTAGCGCTGAGTTTTAGCAAGTCCCGGAATGGAGGCGGGGAGGTGGAAAGGGTGGACTACGACAAACAGTCCCGAAGTGCTGTCATCACATTTGTGGATGCTGGAGGTATTCCCCCCCTACCCTGTTAAAAGCTAGTACTTAATTGTTGTAACTGTGGCCTGCCATTTCTGAATGAATTTCCTTTGTACTTCTTTTATTGGAAACTTATTAGCAGCATAGAGGTTTTTCTTAACCTTGTGGAAGGACAGAGTCCAGGAAATAATTTATTTGAGTGTCATTGACAATGTTAATATTACAGGTGACAACTACATGAAGCTTAGTGCCTAAGATCACATGTGGGCATGGTGGTAGATGTCTGCACTATCTTTTCTGATTCTCACCACAATCTGGAAGTGGTGATATATTCATTTTACTAAAGTGAAAATAGGTTTAGAGAAGATAAGTAATATTCCTATGATCGTACAGTGCATGTTTGTGACAGAGCACTTTAAATATATATTTAATATCAGTACGTACGGGATATGTTTAATATGCTATAAATAATTATAACAACAAACTATCCTTTCCGTCTTACCTATTATTACTAACATAAATCTCTTTGGGAGAGAATTCATCACAGGAAGACAAATGGGAGGTGACCAGAGGCTAAGCTAGACATCTGTTCTTTTTACAAAGACAAATGTACTTTTACCAAATGACATTGGGAAGTTTCCATTCTTATGGGTGGGATACAAGATTCTCCAATCACTTTTGTTATGTTTTTGAAGTGGTTCTCATTGTCAAATTTGCTCTTGTTCTTTTTTTTTTTTTTTTTTTTTTTTTTTGAGACAGCGTCTTGCTTTGTAGTTCGGGCTGGCTCTGAGCTCACTATGTAGCCCTGGCAAGCTTTGAACTCAGCAATCCTCCTGTCTCTGCCTCCCGAGTGCTGGGATTACAGGCGTGAGCCACCACGCCCGGCAATTTGCTCTTGTTCTTGATAGTATAGTTCCAGGGCCTCTCCTGGATTTACACATATAATAAAAATCCAAATACAGTGGTAGCTTGGTTATGAATATAATTCTTTTTCTTTTTTCTTTGAGACAGGGTCTCCCTTTGTAGTTCAGGCTGGCTCTGAGCTCACTATGTAGCCCAGGCAAGCCTGAAACTCAGCAATCCTCCTGCCTCTGCCACCCGAGTGCTGGGATTACAGGCGTGAGCCACCACGCCCAGCACCGTGGTATGTGCTGGTGGGCGTGAGTCACTGTGCCTAGCATTGTATGTGGTTACCGGGATTGAACTCAGGACCTTACGCTTGCGAGGCAGGCTCTGGAACCACTGAGCTAAATCTCTGGCCTGTGAATGTAATTCTTTCCATGATTCTGGTCACAAAGTGAATTGAATGAGAACCAAATCAAATTCAATGGTTAGCTTCAATAGTGGCCTGATGGGGAAATCTGATTTGGTTTTAGTCCAATTTGGTTTGTGACCAGAACCATGGGAAAGAATTAAGTTTGTGAACCAAGTCATCACTGTATAAAATTATACAACATTAACTGATCAGATTTTTCATAGCAAAGTACTATGTGCTTTAAAAGGGAAATTACAGTAATGCATAAGAACATAAATTTAGTAAAGAATGAAACATTTCTTCCTACCATGTCGTAAGTATCATTAATTGGCTATCTTTCCAGACTTTTCTCTGGACATGCACAGGCACATCAAAATGCATTTAACCTAGGTCTGATAGTGCGTGGGATCCATTTTCTAATTTAAAAAATCATGACAATAACTTCTACCTGAAAATGCAATTTAATACTCCAAAGTGGGAGATAATACTAGCTTGGGAACCTGAACCTGTGTCCTTATCCCATTTGGAGACGTGCCCCTAAAGCAGTAGTGGTGAACCTATGGCATGTGTATTTGTTTTTCTTTTTTAGAAAAAAGATGTTAACGTGTGAGTTGCTTTTTCTGGACTAAAATCTCAGCGTTCAGGTTTACTTACAATGTTGGCACTTTTTGATAAATAAGTGCATTTGGGATTCCAGTTTGGACCTTTGTCTCCAAAAGGTTCACTACCAGTGCTCTAGAGGCTGTGTTTTACTGGAAGGATTAAGTAACTTCTGAAGGATCTGAAGGTATCTGGAGATAGGTAACCCAGGTGCTTCATAAACTGGTCTACAACTACTTCTGAGGTTATACCCATTTTGCAGGAAAAGAAATGGATGTTGCAAGAAGTCAAGCAAGGTTCTCAAGGCCACATAGCTGATAAGCAGCAGAATCAGAATCAAAACAAGTCTGTTTGACACAAGGCCTACACTCTATTTTTTTAACTTTCTTTTTGGGGGATGGGCTCTGATAAGATATACAGAAAACAGTTACTATTTTAAGTACACAGTTTAGTGATGTCAAGTGTATTGCAAGACCTTTTCATGATTCCAAACTGAAACCTGTAGTCATTAAATAATACTGGTACCAGTCCTTTCTTGTGGCTCCTGGTAATCCTCATTCTGCTTTCAGCCCTTATGAAGTGCCTTTGCCAACACCTCACATAAGGAGATTTTAAAGTATTTGTCTTTTTTGTGTCTGGATTATTTTGTTTATACAGTGTTTTTTTTTTTTTTTTTTTTTTTTCTTTTTGAGACAGGGTCTCGCTTTGTAGTTCAGGCTGGCCCTGAGCTCACTATGGTGCCCAGGTAAGCCGCTGCAAACTCAGCATTCCTCCTGTCCCTGCCTCCCGAGTGCTGGGATGACAGGTGTGAGCCACCACGTCCGGCATTGTGGTATGCGGTGTTGTTTGTTGGTGGGCGTGTCTCCACACCCAGCATTATATGTGGTTACCGGGGATCGAACTCAGGTCCTTGCGTTTGCGAGGCAGGCACCGGAACCACTGAGCTAACCCTCCGGCCCCTTGTTTTGGTTTTTTTGAGATGGGATCTGGCTTTGTAGTTCAGGCTGGCCCTGAGCTCACTATGGAGCCTAGGCAAGCCTGGAACTCAGGGATCCTCCTGCTTCTACTTCGCATGTGCTGGGATTACAGGTGTGAGTCACCACACCTGGCATTATACAATGTTTTTAAGGTTAATCCATACAGTAGAATGCACAACAATTTTATTTTTAAGGATAAATAATATTCCATTGTGTGTGTGTTGGGTGTGTGTGGGTAGCTGTGCCTGGTACACATTTTCTTTATCCATTCATTTGAGTTGCTACACATTTTTTTTTTTTTTTTTTTGAGGCAGGGTCTTGCTTTGTAGATCAGGCTGACCCTGAGCTCACTGTGTAGCCCAGGCAAGCCTCGAACTCAGCAATCCTCCTGCCTCTGCCTCCCGAGTGCTGGGATTACAGGCCTGAGCCACCACGCCCGGCTGAGTTGCTACACATTTTGGCTGCTGTAGGTAATGCTGTGAACATGTAATTATTTGTTTGAGGTCCTGCTCTTGGATGAGTATTTAATAAGAAGTGGAATTGCTGGATCACATAGTGACTTTACATTTAACATTTTGAGGAGCTGCCATGCTTTTTTCCATCGTGGCTGCACTGTTTGATACTCGTACCAGCAGTGGTCCGGGGTTCCAGTCTCTCTGCATCCTCACAGGGTCTGAGCTGGCCACGGTGTCCCATACTGCTCACTCAGGTGGACTGAGGAGGCGAGATTTGAGAAAGCTGACGGATGACTCCAAAGTTGCTCCTATTAGATCTTATTCAGTCTCAAGGCACTACTATTGTCCACTCTAGGAGAAAAAAATGCTGCCAAAAAAAAAATCAGATTGAGAAAACTGAACAATTTGTGTCATTTGCCTTCACAGTTTCTGACATTCAGAGACCCTCCTCTGGTTAGCACAATTAGTGAAGCTGACTGACTACTGGATATTGAACAGCCCAGTCATTTCCCATGCAGATGAACTGACTGTCCTTTGTGTAGCTTGAGGGACGTCTGTCTGAGGACACTGTGACCCTCTGTGGTTGGCTGCAGTGGAGAGTTCAAGATAAGAGCTATTTAAACTTCCTTGTTTCGTGTTGTTTTTCAAAATTATGAACTGTGAAGTCCTCAGTATGGACTGTAGAATTCTTTACAAATTAATCACTAGCTTCAGTGTTTACCATTATATTAAATTCTGTTGGGAAGAAGTTTTAACTTTGGTTAAAAATGTTTATGATATTAAAAAAAATTTTTTTTGTTTACTTTTAGTTGCTGACAGGATTTTGGAAAAGAAGGACTACCCGCTTTATGTAAACCAAAGCTGCTACCGAGTTGTTGTTTCTCCGTACATAGAGAGACGCCTGCAGAAGTACCAGGTAAAGACTTCTCTTGTGAGATGAGGTTCTCTGGGCTGGTCTTGAACTCCTGGGCTCTTCCTGCACCAGGTGTCTGAGTTGCTGTGCTTGTAGCCACCCGGCCAAGGGTGCACCACCATATCAGATGTGAAAAGTCATCCTTTTTTCATTTTGAGATCTCACTGCCTAGCCTTACCCGCCAAAAAACAAAGAGAAGGTTGAGTCTGTTAGTATCTGAATCTTATTAGTGAGCTCTACCTGATTTTCTTCACTTCATTTTCGTTTGATGCAGAATGAGTTTGTCTTTGTAAAGAGTATTTTTTTTTTTTTTT
>PVIC010031611.1:0-21214 GCA_004025085.1 Thryonomys swinderianus | reverse complement strand
GAGAAGAAGGTATATTCTCGCTTTGAAGGATGAAAAATTCTCTAGGCATCTAATAAGTCTATTTGCTCCAAAATTTGATTTAGCTCAAGTATTTCCTTATTGATTCTTTGTCCAGTTGATCTGTCAATTTGTGACAATGGAGTATTAAAATCCCCTACTACTATTGTATTCATGGATAAGTGGCTCTTCATGTCCAGTAATGTTTGTTTTATATAGTTGGGGGTGTTAGAGTTTGGTGCATAAATATTTATGATTGTTATTTCTTTCTCTTGAATAGTTAGTTCCTTGTACAAGAATATAGTGACATTCTTTATCTCTTTTAATTAGTTTGGGCTTGAAATCTATTTTATCTGCAAACAAGATAGCCACTCCTGCTTTTTTGCTGTTTCCTGTGGCATGGACGATTGTTTTCCTACCTTTTGTTTTCAGTCTATGGGTTTCCTTCTGAATTAGGTGTGTTTCCTGTATACAGCAGATTGTAGGATCTTGCTTCTTGATCCAATCTGCTAATCTGTGTCTTTTAATTGGCCCATTGAGGCCATTGACATTAATGGTTATGTCTGATATGGACATATTCAGACCTGCCATGTGTCCCTGTTCTCAGTTCTTTTCTTCTTTGCTTTTCCCCTTTTCTATTTAGTTTCTTGTTTGCCCCAATGAATTCACTCTCCTGGGTCTTGTGGGTATGGAATTTTCTGTGTTTTTTTCCAAGATGTTCTTTAGGATGTTTTGGAGTGCAGCTTTCATATTTGTGAAGTTTTTCAGGTGTTCTTTATCATGGAAGTATCTTATTTCCCCATCTATTCTGAAAGATAGTTTTGCAGGATACAACAGTCTTGGTTGGAGGTTGTTTTCCTGCAATGCTTGAAATACTTCCCTCCACACTCTCCTTACACTGAGTGTTTGTGTTGAAACGTCTGCTGTGATCCTAATGGGCTTCCCTTTGTAAGTGATTTTCTTCCTTTCTCTCACTGCTTTCAGTATTTCATTCTTTTGTTGTACATCTGGAACCTTGATAATTATGTGTCTAGGTGTAGATATTTTTATGTCACGGTGTTTTGGAGTCTAATAGGCCTCATTTATCTGTATGTCTATATCTTTTCCTGTGAAGTTTTCTGTTGCTATCTCTGACAATAGCTTTTTTATGTCTTTTACACTGTCTCCTGCTTCCTCAGTGACTCCAATCAGTCTTATATTATTTTTCTTTGAGTCATCTAGAAGCTGTTGAATGGATTTCTCATGGTCCCTTGCTCTTTTCCATAGATTATACCTTTCCTGCTCGTTGGCTGCTATGCTGTCCTCTAGGTCTGAGATTCGGTTCTCTGCTTCATTCATCCTGCTGCGCAAGCTTTCATTCTCCTTCATCATTCCCTGGAACTCTGCTTGAAGCTGTTTAAATGTTCCATTGCTTCTGCTATCTTGGATTCTATCATCTCGCTGATCTCTTCTTCAATGATGTCTTTCACTGAGGACAGTATCTCTGCTTTGATCTCAGAGATGAGTTCTGATTTCCATTTTACTAGATCCACTTTAGTTACCATCTCCAAGAGTCCTGGTGTTTGAGCTTCAGTTTGCTCTATTTCCCTTTTCTCTGAATTTCCCTGTGGTGGTGATCTTTGTGTCTGGTTTTTTGTGTATTTTCTCATTTCTACTCTTTCATTGTTATTAATGCTCTTCTTTGTCTGATGACAGGGCAATGCTTGTTGCAGGTCTCTTTCTATTATCTGGGGCCCTTTGGATGCAGCACTTTCCTGGGGGGTCCTCCTTGAATCTGTAATGACCCTTGAGAGTTCTCACTTCTGACACATCATGGGAGGTATTTGAGCAGAACAATCACATCATGTTTCTTACCATAATACAATAAATGCCAATAACAGTATTAAACACAGTAAATAAGATAAAAAGTTTTGTTAAATTCTATTCTGGAGACTTTGAGCTTATGAGTTACCTCTATGTCCCTGGTCTCTCAGTGCGGCTCCAGGAGCATGCCTCCTGTGGAGGGATGCAGGAGATGGCTCCAGCTCCTCTAGGGCCTGGGTCCTCACAAAGCAGCTCCAGGGTAGGGTTGGGGCTGGGCGGAGGCCCTCAACCCTCCATGGTGCGGCTGGCTCCCAGGGTCTGTACCTGACTCCTCACTGCACAGCTCTGGGATACAGTGGGCCGTTGGGCGACCTTCAGTCCGCCGGAAACGGAATGTGGCCCACAGCAGCCAGGTCCGCGCTGCTCCGTCAGTCCGCCGGAAACTGACAGCGGCCCGTGGCGGCAGCAGCAGCAGCACCTGGTCCATGCGCGCCGCTCCCATCAGTTCGCCAGAAAAGGACGGCGTCTAAAAACATTTTTAAATGCTAGTGTATTTTGCTTGAGCCTAATGAAGTTCAATTTCAAGGCCCCTCAATTATATAGCTTCTTTCCGTCTCTCATTCTTAAAGAGAGGCCTCAAAATGAGATAAGCTCAAAGTCACAAATTTACATGTGTATCTATAATAGGCAACTAATGCTGGAACCAGAAACACTGAGTGAACTGGACTTGAACACGCATAGTAGAAGAACATGCAGTAGTTGCTAATATGCTTGGAATACAATGAAACTAGTTTGTAACTACTATAGGAAAACTCCTTGCTGTACAGCTTTTCATTTACCTATGAGAGAATTATGTTCCTGACTTCCTAAGTTAATTTTGAAAAGACTGTTAAAGTTCTTTCAAATGTCTTCCCTGTACTTTTCAAACAACATTTCTAGAAAGTGGCAAAAATGCGATTGGAATAATATTTATCAAAGAAAAATAACTTCAAATTGTCTTTGTGTTTTGCTTTGGAAATAATGATAAAACAATTTAATAACAATTATTTAGATCTTACTGTGTGCCAGTCACTAAGCTAAACTATTTCACATACATGACCTTAGTTACATTTGAATTTAAAAAGGCAAATGCTGTCATATTTTCCAAATATTATTCTCTTTGTTTTTCACCCATCACTAATTTCAGTTTCATTACTCAACTTGCCTTTACTAAAGCACAGTACTTACAAAAATAAAGGTTTGTTTGGTTCCTGGTATTAGAGGTTCAGCACTTGGCTGGGCAGATATATTATTTTTAGGCACCTGGTTAGAGGGAAGGTAAAACAAAATCATGCATTTCATTGCCAAGAGAGCAAAACGTGGTGCAAAATGGGGCAGGTCTCTTATTCCCCTCCAAAGGCATGGCCCCAGTGACCTAAGAACTTCTTAGCAGGCACAGCCTCCCAACAGCATCACCTTGAGTGCAAGTCTTCAAGCCACGAGCTTTCAAGGGGTGGGGTCTCAAAGTCCAGATGGCAGAATCAGCCAATAAATTAGCAGACCATAACCAATTGGAAAGCAGTGTAACATCTTATTTATCTTTCTAGGTTTTTGCAACAACAAATAAGGATGTGAATAACTGAATGCCTGAATTAATTATCATAATTTGACTTGAATCTTCTGTCCAGAGCAATACTGGACACCATGAAATACCAAGGATTATAAAATATGCCCTAAGTTCAATTAGAATATGATTTTGCGTAAAAAGATCTGCAAAATATAAATAGCATAATAACAATAAAAAGCAATGGGTTGCAAATCAAACAACTCACTCTGATTTCCTAAAATCAACATTTTCTTCAAAATATATAACATTGGCAAGAAAAAGACTGTTAAACCTACTACACATTGTAATTTTTGGTTCCTCTCCTTTTCTCATTAGTGTGATTTGTGCTAAATCTTTCATTTTATAACAAGATCTTTCTTTAAATTATGTGGGTCTTTGAAAATTTTGGTAGTGACAAATTTTTCTTTGCTGGTCTCAAAGTCAAGTTGGCTTTGCTTCCTCCATGGTGGTCATTCAGCTTAGTAATGACTATTGATTCCAGGTCTTTGTAGGGTTTGACTTGGTCCCTGCTTTAGACCATAATTATTTATCTAGTTTTTATTTGTTCCTACGGAAAGGAACTTATGAACTGCATTGATTTCATATTATAAGTCTAACTTTTTTAATACTGTTGAAGTTTAACATAAGGAAAAAAGGAAGAGAACACAGTATCATCAAAAATGCTCAAAATAGTTAAAAATATGGCCAAATGGGAAAAAAATCATAGGTACTAGAGTTAAACAATAGCAGCATCCTGTCTCAAGACAAAAACTATTTGAATTCTCTCAAGTTTCAGTCTCTTCATCAAACTTCTTTTAAAAATTATTTCCTTTAGCCAGGCATGGTGGCTCACGCCTGTAATCCCAGCACTCGGGAGGCAGAGACAGGAGGATTGCTGAGTTTGAGGCTTGCCTGGACTACATAGTGAGCTCAGGGCCAGCCTGAACTACAAAGTGAGACCCTGTCTCAAAGAAAAAAATATTTCCTTTATATTAGCAAATAAATCCAAAGTAAGTTATTAGAAATTGAAGCTCTCCTTTCTATCCTTAATTCCGTCTAACAAATCACTCTATTGAATTGTTACTTTTCCCCCAGGAACTTTCATATATTAATCAGAGCCATTCTCAAGGCCTTTGCTAATTCCATTGTATGGGCCATCTATTCCTCGGTTATACTTCTGTGAACAGATACTCTGTTTCTCCAGCATCACTTGTTGAACAGACATCTTTTTTCCAAAAGTATGCTTTTGTCCCCTTTGTCAAAGATCAAATAGCTGAATTTGTCTGGAAATGTTTCTGTATCCAGAAGTATGTTCCACTGATCCACATTTCTATTGTTTTTTCCAGTGCCGTGTCATGTTTTATTACTGTTGTTTTGTATATAACTTAAAATCATGTAATGTAATGCCTCATTCTTTGATTTTGTTGCCCCAAATTGTTTTTGCTATTCTGAGTCTCTTCTGGTTTCCTATGAATGTTAGATTGTTCTCTCTAGGTATGAAATATGCTATTGGTATTTTGACTGGGACTGGCTTGAATCTGGATAGCAGTTTTGTGATTAAGTCCATTTTGACATTATTGGTTCTGCATATCCAGGAGAAGAGAACAACCCTCCATTTTCTCATGTCCTCTTCAGTCTCCTTCAGAGTGCTGTAGTTTTATCTGTAGAAGTCTTTCACTTCTTTGCTTAGATCAACTCAGAGTTATTTTATTTTTCTGAATGCTACCATTAATGGTATTGTTTTCATAATTTCCTATTCACTGACTTAATTCTTTGTAATTAATGTTCTATCATTTCTTATGCACTGATTTGTATGCTGCTACATTGCTGAAGACAGTTATTAATTCTGAGTTTGTTGTGGAATCCTTTGGGTCTTCTATGTAGTGTATCATGTCCTCTGCAGATAAAGGTCATGTGAGTTCTTCTTTGCTTAAGTACACATCTTTTTTTTTTCTTTTTTGAGACAGGGTCTTGCTTTGTAGTTCAGGCTGCCCCTGAGCTCACTATGTAGCCTAGGCAAGCCTTGAACTCAGCAATCCTGCCTCTGCCTCTCAAGGGCTGGGATTACAGGCATAAGCCACCACACCCAACATTCTGGTATGTGGTACTGATTATTGGTGGTGACCGTGGGTCACCACACCTAGTATGGTTGTATGTGCTACTAGTATTGAACTCAGGAACTTGCACTTGCTAGGCAGGCACTGGAACCACTGAGCTACATCTTACATTTCTTTCTCTTGCCTGATTGTTCTGGCTAATATTTCAAGTACTATGTTGAATCAAAGTGATGGTCATGAGCATCCTTGTCTGTTCCTGAGTTTAGAGGGAACATTTTTAACTTTTCCTCATTTAACAGACATTAGTCATTGGTGTGTCATAAGTAGCTTTTGGAAAATTCAGCTAAAACAAATTTTCTGTAGAGTTACACCTGAAGGGGTATTAGATTTTGTCAAAAGTCTTTCTGCATCTATTGATATAGTTGAGTGGGTTTTGACCATGCTTTTGTTTCTGTGATATATTCCATTTATTGACTTATGTATATTGAATCATTCTTGTATTTCTGGAATGAAACACACTTGCTCCCAAGGCATGATCATTTTGATGATGTGCTGAGGATTTTTGCATCTAAGTTTATTAAGAAGATTGGTCTATATTTCTTCATATGCTTCTGGGCTGCTTTGACTTCCGCCTCTGAGAAGTGTCTGTTCATTTCAGAAGCCCATTTTTGAATTGGGTCTTTAAACTTGGGGAGGCTGATCTGTTTGAGTTCTTTATATACTGTAGATAATAGCCCTTTGTCTGATAAACAGCTAGTAAAGATTTTTTCCCATGTTGTTGGTTGTCTTTTAGCAGAGCCAGTGACTTCTTTTGCTGTGCAGAAGCTTTTCAGTAGATGAGAGCCCATTTATTGATTCTTTCTGCTAGCTCTTGTGCTATAGAGGCTTTATTCATAAAGTCTCTGCCTAAGCCAATGTCTCCAAGAGTTTTACCTAGCCTGTTTTCCAGCAGGCTTATTGTCTCTGTTTTAATGTTTAAGTCTCGTATCCATTGTGAGTATATGAAGAAATGTTCAACATCACTGGTCATTCAAGAGATGCAAAAGAACACAACACTGAGATTTCATCTCTCTCCACAAAGAATGGCTGCCATCACAAAATCAACCAATGATAAATGCTGGCATGGCTGTGGGGAGAAAGGAACCCTTCTCCACTGTTGGTGGGATTGCAGACTTGTGAGACCATTGTGGAGATCCGTGTGGAGATTTCTCAGAAAACTAGGACTAGGGGTCCCATTTGACCCTGCTATCCCCCTGCTAGGAATATACCCAAAAGAATTTTAAAAATCATATTGGAAAGACAGATGTACACCCTTGTTCATAGCCCAATCTTGGAAACAACCCAAATGCCCATCAACTGGAGACTGGATAAAGAAGTTGTGGGGGTTTTTTATAAAATGGAGTATTATTCTGCCATAAAGAATGACAAGATTGATTCATTTATGTGCAAATGGAGACACATGGAGGATATACTAAATGAAATCAATAGATCACAGATAGGCAAGTACTGGATCTTTTCTTTGACATGAACGTCTGTAGATGCAAATGAGCTCTAGAAAGTATGACAGCTTTTATAGAGTGGAAATATACATAGGAAATTTGGTGTGGGAATGTAATGAGGGTAAGGAATAAAGATGATTCAGAAAGAAAATGAAAGAGCATGTATAAAGGGGGTGGGGAGGTGAGGGTGGGTAGGGATATGGGTAAAAAATAAGAATTTACTTGTGTCATATACTGGTACAAATTCCCCAATGTTATATGTGATTGTGAGATATATATAAATTGTACCAATAAAGAATTCAATTAAAAAAAAAGAAGATTTGCCTATAGTTTTCTAGTTGAGTCTTTGTCTGGTTTTGGAATCAAAGTGCTCCTGGGTTCTATAAAGGGTTTTGGAAACACAGTTATATTGACCTAAGTATGCTTTGTCAACTAGTATGTGATCTATTTTGGAAAAAGTCTCACGTGCTGCTGAAAAACATGAATACTTTGCTGTACTGGAGTGATATACTCTCTAGATATCTATTAAGTCCATATGTTCAAGGGTGTGGTTCAGCTCTGATATTTCTTTATAGATTTCTTTTGTTTAGTTGATCTGTCTCTTGGCAAAAGTAGTGTTAAGATTCTCCCACTATGATTGTGTATTTATTTGACTTTTTATGTTCAACAGTATTTATTTTATGAAGATACATGCTCCAGTACTTGGTGTGTAAATTTTTATAAACATTATCTCTTCTTGTTGGATTTCTCTTTTAGAAAGTTTACAGTGAACTTCTTTGTCTGCTCTAATCAGTTTTAGGTTAAAGTTTATCATGTCTGAAATTTAAACTGCTAACCCTGATTATCTACATGCTCCCAGTACATGAAATTTCTGTCTCTATTTGTTATGCTTGTGTCTAGATGACCCCACCACCACCAAAGACTCACATGGTCATAGGTAGGACTTTTCAGACATGGCTATATCTAGAGTATGTGATGTTGGGATCAAGAGTTTGTCATTACTAAGTTAGTCTACTAATTGGATTGTAGGTGTGAATAATGGGAAGGTCCATCCTTGGGCACATAGTCTAGACAGAATATGAAAGGTAGAAACAGGGCTGCTGTTGTGGCTGCTTCTTCTTTACTTTGCTGTGTCACTGCCTCTTTGCCTTCTTCCCCTCATCAGCTGTTTCTCTTCTGTCATGCCACCCTACTTTAAAGGCAAGTGTGAACTGAAATCTATAAACTTTGAGCCAAAATAAATTTTTCCTCCTTTAACTTTGGGTGTCAGGTATTTTTGTCTCAGCAATGAGAAAAATAACAAAGACACCATTCTTTTACTTTTAGTCTATGAATGTCTGTTTGGATTAGGTGAGTTTATTGAATGCAATGGACCATTCACATTGAGAGTGATAACACTGAGATGTGTCGATTATTTATTATCATTGCATTTTTTCTCTAAAGATGACTCCTTTGTTTTTCTTTTCCTGACAGTTTGTGTTTGATTTGGGTTTTGCTGTTTACCCATTAACTTTTCTTGGTGTTTTCATTTCCTCTAGGTTTTTGCTTTATTGATTTCATCTAGGATATTCTTTAGTATTTCTGGAGTGCTGGTTTTATAATTATATATTTCTTAAACAGGTCTTTTTTGTGAAATATCCTTATTTCTCTTCTATATTGAAGGAAAGTTTTCCTACGCATGTTACTCTAAGTTGGAATTTGTTTGCTTTTAAAATTTGGAATCTTCATTCCAAGCTCTTCTGGTTTTGTTTGTTTGTTTTGAGACAGGGTCTCACTTTGTAGTTCAGGCTGGCCCTGAGCTCACTATGTAGCTCAGGCAAGACTCAAATGCAGCAATCTTTCTGTCTCTGTCTCCCGAGTGCTGGGATGACAGGCTTGAGCCACCAAGCCCAGCAATGTTGCATGTGGTTACTGGGGATCAAACCAGGGACCTTGCGCTTGCTAGGCAGGTGCTGGAACCACTGAGCTAAATCTCTGGCCCTTCAGGTTTTTAATGTATGTGTTGAGAAGACTGCTATAATTCTAACATGTTTAGCTTTTATGTGATTTTTTTTTGTTTTTCTCTGACTGCTTTTAAATTCTGTTTTTTTAATGAAATATCTAACAATTTAATAAGGGTATATATTGGCAAGCTTCTTTCTTTTTAAATAGTTGTTTAGTGTTCTGAAAGCCTTGTTTACTTGTATGTTAAACTCCTTTCTCAAACATGGGGAACTTTCTGGTATGATTTCTGTAAAAAATATTAGTAATTAAATTTGTGTTATATCTTAGCTTTTTCTATAATTCCAATCAGCCTTAGGTTGGTCTTTCTATTGTCTTCTAGTAGCTATTGGCATTACCTTTCTCTCTTATTCTTTTGTGGCTATTCTAAGTACTTTTTCATAATTTATCATTTCAAATTCTGTATCTTGATATTGACTCTTTCAACAACTTTTGAATTTTGTAGTTTGTTTTAATTTCAAGTATTTCTGTCTGATAGATTTTGAGAGTTCCATATCTTTAATGAATTTGCAGTTCCTGATTTGAGCCAACTGGGACAATTTTTTAAACTTATTTTGTCATATTTACTTTGAACATATAGGGTGATATTTCCATGAAGTTTTGATTCACTTCCTCTTTGAACACATGTTGTGTCTTCACCAGTTCTGTAATCTTTTCATAGAATTTCCCTACCTGGTAGTATTTGCTTTCTTTTCCATTTGTTCTCCTTTGGTCTCCTTTGAGAGAGTTGGGAAACCTCATCAGTCTTCTTTCGCTTTGCTTTCCCATGTTCTTCTGCATATATAGATCTGAGCTTTATTATTTATTGCCCCTGGAAATGCAGGTATTTACATAGAGAGAAAACCAAGCTATTCTGCTACACTGACTACAGTAGCCTGTTCAGAAGCACTAATAGCATCAAGTGTCAGCTGAATCTTGACAAGCCCTAGAAAATGCTCATGAACACCCCCTAATCCAGACAAGGTGGACTGTGATTTTAGTAGAGACAGTTAGGCCACCCTTCTATCATCCCACTGTATTTCCAGCCCTTGGCTTCTACTGGAATGAGGCAACAGCACTAGAGTTCAAAGGTACCACCACGTTAACTACCTTCCCTTTCAGGGCTGTCCCCTCTAAAGACCTCATCCTCCAAATCCAGCCTCCCACAATGGAATAAGGGCTTAGTGAACTTGGCCTGATCCCAAGACTCACAGGGATCACAGAAGATGCCTATTAAGCTCTTCCCTTCTCCGACCCTCTCCTAAGACTGTGTCTCCCCTGGTCTGTAGTAGGATAGCACTTCTATCCTGAAATGAAATTCTTTTCCTGGCTGTTGGTTCCTTCATTTCTTAGGCTGGTCTGTGTTTGTCACCTCCGTTGCCCTATCTGTGGAGACCTCAGAAGTGGGGTCTGTGGAGGAAGTACATGGTCAGCCCTGGAGTCCTTCCTGGATCAGCATATCAAGCTGGTGGGGATAGCAATGATGCCTGGGGGTGGGGCGGGTCATGAGTTTATTTACGGTCATAGAAGATGGCCAGCCACTACTGTTGATCTTTGCTTATTATACTCTTTCATGGCACTTCTGGTCTCCAGATGTATAGAGAAATCTTTTCCTAGTAATTCCACTCATTTCTTCAGTAGTCACTAATATGATGTCCTGAAATTCAGTTCACGTCATACACTATCTCTCTGGTCTTAATGTCCAATCCCATGAGTTAAGGTTTAGTCCTACTATACAGCTGCTGTCTCACCTTAAAGCTACCAATCTAGTCTCTCCTGTGTTTACCACTGACCAGGTGTAAGTCAGAGGTCCCGAGTTTTATCTTCGGGTTTGAACATTTGTTTGAATAGCTCAGACAACTCAGGAAAAGAGTTCACTTATTCCTTACTGGTTTGTTACAATGTGATGGAGGAGACACACAGCATGAGACAGCGGGAAGAGCATGGACTTGCATGGCCTCATAGTTATTCCCCCAGAAAGTTGCAAAGTCTCTAAGTCCCATACTTTGTGATTTTATAGAGGCCTCATTAAGTAGATATTGCTGATTAAATCAATGGCCAGTGATTTACTGGTGATTCACCCCACCAAGAACCCCTCTCCTTCCCTGGTGGGCAGTGGATAAGACTAAAAGTTCCAGCCTCCTGATCACATGGTTGGATACCTGGCAATCACTCTCCTTCCTTTGGTTATATACCTTCACTTTCTGGCTTGCTTGGTTGCTGGCACTAATGCCACAGTTAAAATAGTCTTGTTATAGCAAACTTGGTGGAACAAGCCAGTAATCCTAGAAGTCAGGAGGCTGAAGCAGAAAGGATGGCCATGACTTTGAGGCCAACCTGAGCTACATGGCTACAAGGTGAGTTCAAGGACAGGATGAACTACATAGTGTGACTGAGTATATATAAATGGAGGGAGATATTACATAAATACCAAAAGACAATACTTTCACCTTTACAACTCTGAACCTTTTGTACAAAAGACCAAATATTATAACAAAATATGCTTTCAGCATATGTATCACTTGGGAAATTCCAACCATTTTAGGAGTTTTGTGCTAGCAATTGACATGAAGGCCAAATATATATATTTGCCCCTGGAAATGCAGGTATGTACACAGAGAGAAAACCAAGCTATTCTGCTACATTGACTACAGTAGCCTGTTCAGAGGCACTAATGGCATCAAGTGTCAGCTGAATCTTGACAAGCCCTAGGAACTGCTTATGAATACCCATATATATATATATATATATATATATATATATATATATATATATAGCTCTTATTGTAAATCACAGTATTACACAAGTCTTTGACTAACATAGAGGAGTGATCATGTCCAGAAGGTTAGCTCTGACTCTGGGGTATAGCCTTAAGCACATTTGATTTCTCCAGGCATGATCAGCTTAACATATATTGATAGCATGTATGTGTATAGGGAAGCCATATAAACTATGAGGCTAAAAGATGATCCTGGTGGTTTAAGCATAGGTACCATTTTGAACAAAAAGAAAAGGGGGCTTCTGGTGGAGAGGTAAAAGAAGATAACGGAGAGGTGGGCCAAGGTCATTTCAGTACACAAATAAAGTCTCTCCGGCAGCAGTTTGCAGAATAGGCAAAATGGACTTTTATTCACCATTCCCAGGACTCAATCTATGTGATGAAATTTGGGGGTGAAGGTCATAACATCTGCATTCTTTCTGGAAAGCCTTCCATTCGTCAGATAAAGGAACTGCAGAGAAAGTGCTTCCCTGTCCTTCAGAAGGGGAAGAAGAGACAGGAGGGCTAGAGAAGGCTGGAGACGCCTTGATTCTCCTTTACTTTGCAGCACGGGGAAATGCCCAAGTGTCACACTGTGAGGTGTCAGTCTCTGAGCCCAAAGAGGTAAATGCACTAGATTAACACTGCAGTTCCAAGGTACACATTTACAGTTCCGGTAGCTGTCACCTATAAATCTGTTGAAAACTGTACCACATTTGCCTCCGATTGATCAGGTAGAGTGCAAACTAAGTTATCGTGATAATAACTTTGGATCTTTTAGAAACAACTTAAAGGACACAACGGCAGACCTAAAATACTCAAGAGGACAAATAAATTAGGTGGGTTCACAAAATCATCAGACAGCTAATCACATCAGAGAAAAAGGGGCATCCATAAGAAAGCCATCAGTTCCTTCAAATGTTCTTAGGAAAGATCATACAATCTATAAAACTTGAATTCAGAAATGTGCAGCCAAAACTTGAGCTTTAGACCTAGGCAAGGGTTCGGAGAACAAATGGCTCTCATTATTTTGCAACAGATTCTATGTTAAAAAAAAAAATATATATATATATATATTCTAATTTATTTAGGTTCACCTACAAGCACAAACGGTTATTCATCCCATATGTGCTGTTCAGTTTTCTAGTTTTGCATTTAATGGTGGGAACTTGCATAGGGTCCCTCACAGATTTGTACCCATTTTTTTCCTGGAAAGAATTTTAGGTATGTTCAAAAATTCTTACTATTTCACCAAAAAAGCCAGCCACATAGTCATTAAAATTTTCTATAGCATTTAAACTTAATATGACTAAGACTCGGTTATAAAATAAAATAACACTCCATACTGGGAAACCTTTTAAAAAGCTGAATGAACCTTTTTATTCTACATACATCAGACTCTTAATGGCTTTTCAACAGTTTAGGCCATTTTGTGAAATTACCACAGCTGCTTCACATTAGCAGAGAGGTTTTGTTATAAAGGATAGAGTACAAGCTGCTAAGTCAGACTCCATAGCCCCAAAGTTGATTTTGTTATTTATTCCTTGTGGGTCTTATGGTTTGTTTTGTTTTCCACTTAATGAAGACTTTCCAGGAATTTTCTAAAGCAGAAACAAAAAGAAATCTATATTATGTTCTCCTTGATGAAAGTACCCAAACAATTCAAATCAATTATTTATTGAGTGTCTAATCATAGCTGGCATTGGGCCTATTAAAATATAAAAATAGATCCTCAGAACCTCTGAAATCCTAGCTTTTCATTTCTCTGAAGTTGTAGAAACAAGGAACACAACATAACTGCATTATCATGTAAAAGGGGAAAATTAATATTAAATATAATTTTTTCTTTTCCACTTTACCCTCAGAATTTTTTTAAAACCCTTTAACAAAACTAGTTTTATTGCTTAGTATTAAGAATAAAGCTTT
Source organism: Thryonomys swinderianus (assembly GCA_004025085.1). NCBI lineage: Eukaryota > Metazoa > Chordata > Mammalia > Rodentia > Thryonomyidae > Thryonomys > Thryonomys swinderianus. The sequence continues at coordinate 7,609 of PVIC010031611.1, read as the reverse complement.
GAAGTGGGTATATGGTAACTGTGAGCAGGCCCACTTAACAAGTAGAAGACTTAAGAAAGCCTTGCTACTTTTTTGTAGACCACATAGTATTTTATATTCAAAGCCAAGGAAAACCTTTACAGTGGCTTAATACAGGCTTAATAAGCCCTACAAGGTCTTGTTATTTCTTCACATAGAAAAAAAAATCCCTCTACTTAACCTAGATTACTTTGTTTTCAATTAAAATTATTTCATTTATTGGAAAAATTAATAAATCTTTTCAGTAATGTTACTAAATCCTAACTGAAATCTGTTCTTAAATAAGTCTGTGGGTTTTAGATGTTGTTAAAAGTCTGAGTGACTCCTAAAGAAAATAGAAATTTGTGAGGATCCACGTGCCACAGTCTGTATGACAGAAACAGCAAACCGGTCATTGTACACGAGCCAGAATGATTCACCGGCACTGAAGAATTTAAGTCATTGGCCCACAATGACAATAGGTTCTGAAAATAAAGATCTAGCTTAAGTTCTAGTTTCTTTTAACGTCCTATTTTCATTCTTATATTTTAAAGAAAGGCTACAAACTAAAATATCCCTGCTATATTCATGCATGAATCTCAAAGACTTTCACTAGCAGTCTCTGATTTTTCTAATAGTTGCGGGAATAAGAATACAAATTGAATTCTCAAGTACACTCAAGTAGTGTTTGTAGGTTTAGTCCTAACTTACACATCAGAAAATGACTTTGTTCCCATCTATAAATGAAAGTCTATTTGAAGATAATTAAGAGTTTGGAGCCAGGTGTGATGGCTCACTCTAATCCCAGAACTCAGGAGGAAGAGGCAAGAGGATTACCTTGAATTTGAGGATTGCCTGGGCTACATAATGAGTTCAGGGCCAGTTGAACTATGAAGTGGGACTCTATCTCAAAACAACAACAATGACAATAATAAATTGTTTGAGATTATCTACAGCTATAATTTAAATCTAGTGAAAGACTGGATGTTTCAAGAGCTACAAAATGTGATGGAGAGGGGAAGGCTAGAAGAAGACCAAAATTTTTTTTAAAGAAAGGAAAGTAAAGAATAAAGAAAAGAGCTGAATGGAGGAGAAGAAGGGAAAAGAAGGGAAAAAAGAAAGGATGAAGGTAGAAAAGAAGAAAAAACAAAAGAAAAGGAAGAAAAAAAGAGAGGGAAAGAAGAAAGAAAACTGGTTTTCCAGTGCTTAGTTTTATAGGTTCTTTCTAGACATTGCCACAGAAAGGCAAAGAAGCTTATCATTATATATATATATATATATATATATATATATATATATATATATATGATTTGTTACAGTTCCACATATTTGACTTTTATATTCATTAAAAATATACTCTACACAGGCTAGTAGACATTATTGCATCACATACACACATGTATTCTTCCTAAATGTTATTAAATGTGTAGAACTAGCACACTTCATTATTAATAAATTTGTCTTTTGCACTGATCAAATAGTTCTTCCATATTCACTTTAATTTCTTTAAATATTAAATATCAAGGTTAGATGACCATTTCATTATTTTTAAAGAAAATTCAGCAGTGAAAAGGGAAGTCATTTTTAGTAAAAACAGATTTACTTTGTCAAATTGTCCTCCAGTGCTTAAATAAATAAATATGAAAGGATAAAATGAGAGAAGAGGCTATTAAGCATTCACTATGCATCAGAGATGTTTTGTTTGCAAAACAGTGGATCAAATAATGAAATTTGACTTTTTTATCCACTTCTACTTTTATTTTTGAAAGACCCCAAACTGTAGACATTATGAATAAATGTAATATTTGCCTGTTAACAAGAAACACTTAAATTGTTTAAAATATTTTGTTACAAATTATAAAGTATACAAATCTTAAGAATACAACACAATTATTTGCATATATAAAAATGTTTGCATATATTTCTCAGACATAAGTGATGAACTTTTACCACTACTCAAGAACAAGGACCGCTTCCAACACCTCAGGAAGTTTCTCACACCTCTCAAGGTCAAGTGCCTAGAGAGACCAATAGTTTTATTTCTATCACCACTAGTTTTGTTTAATGTTGTTTCATATTAATAAAATCATGAAGTCTTTTGATTTTCACTTCTGTTTAAAGTTTTAATGTAAAATCACAATTTAGTAGTTTCCAACATATTCACAAATGTGTGTAATCACCATCTTTTTTTTTTTTTTTTTTTTTTTTTTTTTTTTTTTTTTTTTTTTTTTTTTTTTTTTTTTTTTTTTTTTTTTTTTTTTTTTTTTTTTTTTTTTTTTTTTTTTTTGTAGTTCAGGCTGACCCTGAGCTCACTTTGTAGCTCAGACAAGCCTCAAACTCAGAAATCCTCCTGCCTCTGCCTCCCCAGCGCAGGGATTACAGGCATGAGACACCATGCCAGGGCAAGAAATTGTTTAAAATTGATTTTATTAGTACTTTTTAGGAATACATTATAATCAAATTCAACATTACAAATTTGTACCTGTGCATGACACATCTTGATTCTCATTTTTCCCCTTTCCCCTGCCCCAACCCCTATATACATAAGCTTTGTTTCCTTTTTTTTTGTTTGTTTTTACCATCAATTTTCTCTTTCTTTTCTTTATTTTGACTACCTGCCTTTTCTCTTTTTCTTTTGAACATTTTCTTTCTATTTCACAATAGGTATCATACATTTGGGACCTCATTCACACTTTCAGTTTCTCATGCTGAAGAAATGATATAGTATTTATACATCTGTGACCTATTTATTTCATTTATGAATATGACTTCAAAGCATATCTATTTCAGTATAATTGACTCAAATTTACCACTTTTATGGCTGAGTAATATTCCATTTTGTTTTTTTTAAAAACCCCACATCTTCTTGTGGTTTTTCTATAAAATGGAGTATTATTCTGCTTAAAGAGTGATAAATTTGAGTCATTTATACTCAAATGAATATACCATCAGGACAGACTCATAAGTGAAATAAATAGGTTACAGATATGTAAATATTGTATCTGTTCTCTGATATGAGAAACTGAGGATGTTAATGACTTCTAGAATGTATGATGAATATTGTGAAATAGAAAATATTCAAAGAGAAATGTGGAGGGGTGAGTAATGAGGGATAAAGAAAAATGTCATAGCAATAAAATAAAGGGAAACAAAGCTTATGTATTTAGTGGGCGGGGATTGTGGGGTGGGTAGGGAAATGGGAAAGATGAGAATTAAATTGTGTCATATACTGGTACAAATGCCCAATATTGAGTGTGATCATGATGTGTATATGTGATGTATCAATAAAGATTTTTTTTAAACCTCACATCTTCTTTATCCAGTCACTAGTTGATGGGCATCTGGGTTGTTTCCTAGATTTAGCTATCACAAACTGAGCTGCTATAAACGTGTGCACATACATCTCTGTGATATGAATCTTTCATTTCTCTCATGTATATACCCACCAGGGAAATAGCAGGGTCAAAACGGACCTCTAATCCTAGCTTTTTAAGAAATCTCCACTCTAATTGCAACAGTCTACCTTCTCATCAACAGTGGAGAACTGCTCCTTTCTCTCCAAAGCCCTGCTAGCATTTGTCATTGGTTGATTTTGTGATAGCAGCCATTTTTTCTGGAGTAAGATGGAATCTCAGTGTTGTTTTCATCTGCATCTCTCTAACGACCAGTGATACTGAGCGTTTCTTCATGTGTTTCTTTGCTGTCTTTACTTCTTCATCTGTTTCATTTCATTTTTGATTTGGGTCTTTTCATTGGGAGGGGGTGATATTTCCAAAGTAGTCCCAAACTTTTGAAAATCACCCCTGAAGAGATCTATCTCTCTTGGCAGCCATTCCCTACTCTTGCTTTCTCCAGACCTCTGTCTTTTACCTCTAAAATTTGCTTCTTTTAGACTTTCAGGCATAGGGTGTCACATAAAATGTAGCCTTCAGTGTCTGGTTTCTTTCATTTTGCATATTTTCAAGGTATGTTCATGTTGTAGCATACATTTGTGTTTACTTTATGTCTCAATAGTATTCCAATTGTATGGATGTACCACATTGTGAATCTACTCAACTGTTATGAATATTTCAGTTGTTTATATTTTGTGCTATTATGAATAATGTTACTATCACTATGTGTGTACTTATTTTCATTAAAGCATGTATTTTCAGTTCTCTCTTGAATAGAACTCCTAGAAGAGTTACCAGATCACATGGTAAGTGTACCTTTGCCATATCAGGAACTGCTGAACCATTTTCCAAAGTGGGGCTCAGTTTCATATGACCACTGGCTATAAACTAGGGCCCCACTATCTCCCCCTTCTCATCAACATCTGTCATTGTCTGCCTTTTTTATTATAGCCACCTAGTGATTATGAAGTGTATCTCATTATGGCTGATTTTCATCTCTCTGATAACTAATGATTTTTGAATACTCTGTTATATACTTACTACTTGTTTGTGTATCTTCTTTAAGGATATATCTATTTAAACCTTTTTCCCATTTTCATTACCTTGCCCATGGTTACTTCTTTGTTGTCATCTGAGAGATAGTAGTTGCTTTGCTTGTTTGATTGTTCTTTTGTTTGAGGGGATTGTTATTTTGTGGGCTTCTTTTTGTATCAGGGCTCAAACTAAGAACCTTGTACTTGTGAGGCAGACACCAGAACCAATGGGCTAAGTCTTCAGCCCAAGAGATTATAGTTTTACCTCTTACATTTTGGTCTATCACCTATTTTGGCTAAGTTCTTGCACATGGTTCAAGTCAGAGATCCAATTTCATTCCTTTGCAGTGTGAATGTAGATGTAGTTGGCCCATTGCCACTTATAGATTATTCCCCCATCAGTCATCCTCACTTAAACCATTTGGCATAAGCACATAAGCATGAGTGAATTTCTTATCTCTCAACTATCAATCTATATGTCTATCCTATATTAATAATATCAATATAATCAATATGATCAATATAATTTTTAGTCAATTTTGAAATCATTTAGTGTAAATATCCAAATTTGGTTTTCTTTTTCCAGATTATTTTTTCGCCAGTTTTAGGTCTTTTACATATGTAAAGATGGAAATTTCTACATTAAAAAAAGGAAAACAGGAAGGAAGAAAAGGAGGGAGGGAAATGAAGAGACAAAAAGAGAAAAGAAAGGAAAGGGAGGTAGGAAGACAGAGAGACAAGAAGGGAGGAAGGAAGGAAGGGAGGGAGGGAGGGAGGCAGGCAGGCAGGCAGGCAGGCAGGAAAGGCAGGCAGCTGGGCCACTGACAGGGTTTGTGTTGAATCTGTATATCAATTTGGAAAACACTGCCATCTTCATATTATCTTCCAGTCCAAGAACATAAATGCTTTCTATTTATAGGTTGTTCTTGATTTAATGATGGTTAAAATTATGATTTCTTGAGGTGTGAAAGTAATAAACATTCAATGGAAACTATATTTTCAATTTTATCTATTCCTGAACTAGCAAAATGTAGTAAAATACTCTTTCTCAAAGTTTGACACACAGTCATAGAATAAACAGCTGATACTCTACAAAGTATTATCTTACTGTGTTCAGCAGGAGTCTTAATTGCATTTTTGACCTTTAGAGTTTTCAATTTATAATGGGTTTATGGGAATCTAATGCCACTGTGGGCCAAGAAGCATCTATATTTAGCTCTTCAGTAATTTCTCCTAACTAGATTTCTTGTTTTAGCACACAAGATTTTCTTTTATTTTATTGAAGTTACTCATAAAATATTGTTATGGTTTTTTAATTGAATTCTTTATTGATACAATTTATATACATCTCACAATCACATATAATATTGGGGAATCTATACCAGTATATGACACGTTAATTCTCATTTTTACCCATATCCCTACCCACCCACCCCTCCCCACCCCCTATATACATGCTCTTTTATTTTCTTTCCAAATCATATTTATTCCTTCCCCTCATTACATTCCCACACCAAAGTCTGTGTGGAGATTTCTCAGAAAACTAGGACTAGGGGTCCCATTTGACCCTGCTAGGAATATACCCAAAAGAATTTTTAAAACCACATTGGAAAGACAGATGTGCACCCTTGTTCATAGCAGCTCAGTTCGTGATAGCTCAGTCTTGGAAACAACCCAAATATCCATCAACTGGAGACTGGATAAAGAAGATGTGGTTTTTGTTTTTTTTTTTTTTTTTTTTTTACTAAACTGGAGTATTATTCTGCCATAAAGAATGACAAGATTGATTCATTTATGTGCAAATGGAAACACCTGAAGGATACACTAATAAGTGAAATAAATAGATCACAGGCAAATACCAGATCTTCTCTTTGATATGAGCACCTGTAGATGCAAATGGGCTCTAGAAAGTATGACAGTTTTTGTAGAATAGGATATTACTGTTTTCTACTTATAAATTAAGCTATTAATTTTATTTTTTGATTTTATTCATTGCTGGTGTATAGAAATAACTTGATTTTTGTATGTTGGTCTTGTATCTTGTGACTTTGCTAAATTGTTTTATGAGTTCTAACAAGGTTTTTAATCAGTTCATTGGGATATTTTATATAAAAGAGCATCTTATCTATAGTGGAGAACATTTTACATTTTCTTTCCATATAGATGATTTCCTTTTCTTTTTCTGGCCTAGCTTTCTGACTAAAACTTCCAGTATAATATCTAATAGAACTGATGAAATCTGTCTGTGTCCTGATTTTAGGAGGAAATGGTTCAATTTTTAGCTACTAAATATAATATTAAATGTAGGATTTTCATAGATGGTTTTATTAAATTTTTGCTGCTAGTTTATTAAATGTTTATGAAATGATAATGGATTTGGCCAAATGACTTTTCTGCATATTAAGATTGTTGTGTGGTTTTTCTCTTTATTCTATCAATATGGTATATTTACTTTGATTGATTTTCATAATTTGAGCCAAGTTTTCATTCTTAGAATAAATCCCATGATATATATTCCATTCTATATATTTCTAGATGCAGTTGCTATTTTCTGTATTATTTTCCTATTCTCTATTTCTGCTCCAATCTTTAGTTTTTCTGTGATTATTTTACTTCTTTTTCTACTTTGTCAAGGAAAAATTTAGATTATTAATTTATGATATTTTCTTTTTTGTTGTTGTGTTTTTTTGTTGTTTTTTGAAACAGGATCTAACTTTGTAGTTCAGGCTGGCCCTGAGCTCACTATGTAGCCCAAGCAAGGCTTGAACTCAGCAATCCTCCTGCCTCTGCCTCCCAAGTGTTGGGATTAGAGCCATGAGCCAACATGCCCAGCATTGTAGTGTGTGATACGGACTATTGGTGGGCGTGAGTCACCCTGCCCGGTATGTGGTTACCAAGCAATGAACCAGGGACCTTGCATTTGCTAGGCAGGTGCCAGAACCACTGAGCTAAATCTCAGGCCCCTGTGGTGACTAATTTTTAGTCATTGTACTTCCAACAACAAAACATTAATAAAATCAAGAGATTAATATCTAGAGTAGTTTAAAATTATTTAAAGAAGAACACAAGATCTGTAATATAGCAATATATGTGATGTATTAGACTTACAGTTATATAAAAACAATTATCAAAATGTATCTTTAAACCTGTTCATAAAACATATATATGTGAAAATATGAATTTCAG
>PVIC010031610.1:0-21191 GCA_004025085.1 Thryonomys swinderianus | reverse complement strand
ATAGGCTGAAATCTTTCATGCAAAAGGAAACATAGCACCTTCTATTTGTGGGAAACCTGAGATAGCAGATCAGAGCCTCCCGGTGCTATAGAGAGAAAGCAAGAATGATCCCTCTTTGTAGAAGTAGGTGACAGAAGCAACGAGGACGTGGGATGGATGGTCACAGAGTGAAGACCAGGAGAGATGGGGCGTGAATCCCAAATTCTGGTTCTCAGGGCTTTCCAACATGCCGACACCCAGCAAAGAGGCCCAGAGTGGCACTTCGCGCCACATGCGATCGAAAGGCAGGGTCTCACAATCAGGACGTGTTTGAATACACTTTCCCCAGTTCCTGATGCTCCAGAAGCACCATGCAAGGAGATGTGCTGCAAGTGCAAAATACACCATGGATCTGAGAAAAAGGATATGTGAATTCCATTGATAATTTAGAACTATTTGAACACATTACAATATTATTTTGAATGTATTGGGGTATAGATATAGATATAGATATAAAGAGACAGACAGACTTGGGAAACCCATGAAGGATGAGCTACTGGTGGGAAGAGATCAAGAAGTGGACCCACATGGCGTGGGGCAATAGAGTGCACTGGCTGAGGAAGGAATTTCCTGATGGAGCAGTAGAAAATGCATCAGAGTGGTGTCTCCAGTTGTGGCCACTCCAAGGGCCTGGCTTGGTTCCCATCCACCTCCAACCCAGACTTCACTCTGCACCCTTTCTTCTTGGCCTTCTAGGGTAGAAGAGGCAGAAGATTACAGTGTGGCTACACGGCCCTCCCACACCCAGTCGCAGTCCTAGAAGTGTGTCCACAGGTCCTTTTCATTGGAACAGCCCAATCTCAGGCCCCTTCCTGCTTGCTGACCAGTGCTAGGCAGTCAAGTCTGAGAGTCCATTCACAAAAGCCCATTCTGAGGGTCACACGTGGATCGGTGGGAGCTTTAAACCTTGGTGCCCATGTGAGCCAAGTAAGGGCACCAAGAGCACTGAAGGGCCGCCTTGCCTGCCTTAACCCTCCGGCTGGCCCTGTCCGAGGTGCTGAAGTCACCAAGTGACTGTCTTTTTGAGAAAGAAGACTGTCAACTCCTATCCAGCAAAACACCTCTCAGGATAATGAGACCCGTGCCTGCATTCTCAGACCTGCCATACCTGGGTTCCCAGGACTGTCTTCTCTGATCTAATATGTTCCCTCAGCCAAGCTCACTGAGGAATCAACCTACAAGGGCAGGAAAATGGGGGGGGGGGTGACACTAGCCATCTCCCCCACCCTCCCAGCCTGACTCAGAGGAGGCCAGCAGAGACAAGAAAATGACCCTGGGTCCTCCTGCTTTGGACTCCATCATCCATTTACATGACTCCTTGGGTCTCCCAAGAACATAAGAAGAGATGAAAGCCTCACTCTCCTAACTTACAATTCAGAAATTGGGCTTCGAGTTCTGTATGAATATTATACTAAAGCCATATGCATCATCCCTCCCCCACACATGCGCACACATGAATAGCATGAGAAGAATGAGGAAACCATCTGATATATAGAGATTGCCTCAGTGCCAGAAGCTCTGTCACATCCTGACCCAGTCGATAAACTAGCAGTCCACTCAGGTCACAGTGACAACAGGTCTTGAGCAGAGAGGAAGTGATGTGAAGCCAGTCAGAGGCGGACATTTGAAGAGGCCACCCTTCTGGCTAAATCCTCTTTGCTAAAGATTTTTTCTCTAAAAGGTGGATCCCTGCAGCCTTGACTGCTCCCAGAGAATCAAAGTGCAGCAGGAGAAATGGAAACTGGGTTTGAGAGCAGCCTCTAGAAAGAGAAACAGGAAAGACCAGCTTTACATAACCTTGAGCAAGTCCTGTTTCCTCTGGGCCACCTCCTCGCCCCTTCCAGTGAACGCTGCGAAGGTCTCTGACTGCCTCAACACCGAAGGCCTGAGATTGACATGAATAGCATGCCTACTAGAAGCAACAGGAGCAGCACACGTGCCAAAGGCTAGCCAACATGTCCGCTAGAACCCAGCCTGCACTCTGCACTAGGGAGCATGGGAAGAACTGATGTCCCCTGGATCCCTCCACAGCCCACATCCCTCCTCATCTACTCTAGATGATAACAAACAAAGGAGCTTGGCACAGAGCCCTTCCCATAGGGGCAGGAGCAGAGGCAAAGGAACCAGCAGAGCAGAGGCAGAACAAGGTCAGGGAGGCTGGGCAAGTAAGAAGGACCCCAGCTGCCTTCATTAATCACCTTCCCTGGCCACCTGCCTCTCATGAATCGGCACCTGTGATGCTCATTCGGCCTGCTGGAGGACGGAGGCGGCACCGTCACAGGCTGGGTGCAGAAGAGGGCGGCAAGGGTGAGTCCTACTCTCGGGGCTGAATCGTAGTCAGATGCACCACACGCGTGCGCACACTCACATGTGCAGAAACATCGCCGTTCTACAGACCACAGAGCCCCTCCTCCTGCTGCCACCCCATCTGTGCTCAGGCTGCGGCCCTCTGCCTATGCCCCACAGCCAAGCAGGACAAGAAAGGCAAGGGCTGACTAATACTTTGCACATTAGGCTTCTACAACGCCAGTACCATTGGAGGGGCAGGCTGGGTCACGGGAAGGGTGTGGGACAATTGAGGACACATCTGTCCCCTCCCAGTGCTCCCGACCTGCTCACCAGGCAAGTTCCCAGGGACCTTGCGACCAATTGGCTCTGTGACCTTGCACGATTCACAACCCCTCTCTGGACCTCAGTTTCAACATCTGTGCAGGGCCTGCATTGCATTACAAGCTCCCTAAAGCCCCTTCTGGCTCCAACAGTCTATGGTTCTCTGCTTCTATAAGCTCTGTGCATGTCCCAGCAGATGGCCAGCAGCAACAGTCATTGGCTGAGCTGGTTCCCACCAATTCCCTGTAAGAAATGAGCACATACAGCAAATGCTCTTTTTGGTTTCTATCCATGCAACAGTCAGTGTTTATAATAAAAATCCTGAATTGTCAACTGTTTCATTATAAGCAAGGAAGGGGAGGGCAGAGCTAAACCAAACAGGCTTTCAGGTGGACTCCTCACAGTTCCCGCCCTGCTAACAGGGAACAGCGCTCACCGTCTCGCTCATCTTTAAACATCCCTCCCTTCCTCCCTCCCTCTCTCAGGCCTCCCGCAAGGTCCCTCCCTTCCTGCATACTGTGTATTTCACTATAGGCTCCTCTTTCCCTATAGAGTGGATGGAACTCATGAATATGGTGAGGAGACAAATAGGTCCTCAAATCAGTTGATTCTGAGGTATATTAAAAGAAAGATTAACCCAGATATGGTGACACATGCCTGTTATCCCAGCATTCCAGGAGGCTGAGGCAGGAGGATCATACATTTGAGCCCAGCTTGGACAACTCAGTGTCTCAGCGAGTTCATTTAGTCTCAAAAAATAAGAAAGGTCTGGGAATGTAGTTCAGCGTGGAGGCCCTAGGTTCAGTGTCCAACACTGGAAAGAAAAACAGAGGATTATCTTGGGTAATATGCCTGACTTAAAGATGCATTGGCCACTAGAAGAGGGACCACCGTCACCCCAACAACAGAGCTTCTGGCTTCTGTGAAGAAGTGAGCTGAGGCACAAGACAGGCCTGCAGGAGCTACACGACACGGCCCTGTAAGCGTCGCTAGGAGCCAAGAGAGTCTCCTGGTGTCAGCCAGCTAGGGAAGGGGACCTCAGCCAACGAGCACAGGGCACTGACTCCTTCCAACACCTGCACGGCCTGGAAGGTGGGCTACACCCCTGAAAACAACTGAGCCAAGGCCTCCGTTGGAGCTCGGTGAGGCCCTGACCGGAGACCCCCGGCCAGGCTGACCTGGGACTCAACTCTCAGGTGCCATGGAATGATGGAGTACACGCTGTGCTAAGCTGCTGCTTCTGTGGTTATTAGTAGGACAGGAATAGAAAAATAAATGGAAAATCCAGCCAAATAAAACACCACACAAACAGCATCTCCTCACAGGGTTTGCCCATCTGTCTGTCTGTCTGTCTGTCTGTCTGTCTGTCTCTCTCTCTCTCCATGCCTAGGTGGCCACGTCCTCTGCTGCGTGGGAGTCCTCCCTCTGACCTGCATCCTTGAGGCCAGGGCACAAAGACAGGCCGTCTCTGCTCAGCGAAGCCTGCCGCTTCCCGCAGCAAGGCAATGACATCTGTGCGGCCCGGCACCGACAAAGAACGCCAGGGACCACCCCAGGGGACGAGCGCCCTTCCATTTGTCCCGGCTATTATGATAATGGCAGGCAAATGGCTCCATCAGCTTCCAGGCCAATTGCCGTGAGGCGCCAGGTCAGCTGCCTCAGGAAGGTCTCACCCCGCCCCAGAGCGGAGCACCTTGGCGCCTACTTCAGACACCTTCTGCCCTCCCTCTCCTGTGCCCCTCCCCCTTCCCCTGTGGGACAGCAGCCCTGCTGCCTCTGTCTGCCACTCTGCCTATTGCGCAGGAATCTCACCCAGTGTGACACTGGAAGGGAGGCAGGGACAACCCGCATGGCCCGAGGCCCAGCTCACTCTCCAACCCTCCTTTCAACACCTGCCAGATCTCTAGGGATGAGTAAGACCCAGAGTCTCTCTGTCTGCCCACTCCTCCCCCGGCAGTGCCCAGGGAGCTGCTGGCCTCTGCCCTATAAGAGGCACCTCTAAAAGATACACCTTCTCCCTGGAAGCAGCCCAAGACCTCTCAGTGTCTCTGTCTCCCTTCCCTCGCATCCTGGTCTCGCCTTCCACACACACAGCAAGTGTGGGATGGGGCCAGATAGGGCAGCAAGGCTTCTGGGATCTTATCCAAGGGAAGCTGAAAAGACCTTACACTTTATCCCTTTTTTAAAAACAGAGATACAACACTAGCCCTGCATCTGGCCACTTGGGAAACACAAACACGGGAGTACAGGGAAAAGAGAGTGGTTCATGAGCCACCTGGGGCTGATTTAGTTCCCTGGGGCTTGGTCTGAACATAACGACACGTGTCCCACCCTCAAGGCTTTGGTCTTCAGTGATCAGAGTTCACAGTCACCCACCCCTTCTGTGCTTTCAGACCTCTCCACAGCAACGTTCTCGTTCTCCTAATATCAGTCTTTACCTGCCCTTGCACTGCACGGGCTGAGTTGAGTCTTCTCCGTGTGGTCTCTTCAAAACCCCGGTCAAAACTCTCCGCACAACTTGTCAAAGTTGCGGATGGCATTCCTGGTCCATTTAATACATTCTCGAAGTGAATCTTGTGCACACTAAGATTTGAGACGGCTGGCTAGTTTCTCTGTGGCACGATTCTTTATTGCTACCAGGTAAATATTCTGATGAAACCAGGTAGGCACGAGACCGTGTGTTTGGTCCATTTAACAAGTTATGCGGTCCTGGGCAAGTTACTTCACCTCTCTAAGTCTCAGTTTTCATGGGTATAAAATGGAAGTATTCTCATAAAGATCAAAGTGCTATCTATTTATTTCACAATAATCAAACTCATATTCTGTGCCAAGTACAAAGATGAACATGACAGGCTCTGTTCTCCTGAAAGTCAGTCTTTGTTTACAAGGTAAATACATGTTTTAAAAAGTTTAAAAAGCCAGCTTGCGATGGTGGTGCATGCCTATAAATCCAGCACTTGGGAGGCTGACCCAAGAGAATCTCTAGGAGTTTGAAACCAGCCTGGGCTACATAGTGAGTTCAAGACCAGTCAGGTCTACAGAGTGAGTTCAAGGCCAGCCTGGACTACACAGTGAGACCTTGTCATAAGAAAACCAAAAACAAACCAAAAAATTTAAAAACCAAGAAATTAATTTTAATTTTAATTTTAATTTTAATTTAAATAATAATTTGTCATATAATGTAAAAGGTTTGTATAAATAGTTAAAAGTAAGAGTGATATTCAACTGCCAAAGTTCATGCAAGAAAAAAATAGAGAAACTGAATTATCTTAAATAAAAGAAAAAACTTAAAAGCCTGGTTTAAAATCATCCCACAAAAAAAAAACACAACAAATTCAGATAAATTCTAACATTTGAAAGTGATACCAAATCTATACAAACTCCTTCAGAAAACAGAAAAGGAAAAACCAACTCAAAACCTGTGAGGTCATCACTATGCTGATACCAGAGCCAGACAAAGATATCACCAAGACAAACTCAAATCCCTTGTAACCACGGATACATTCTAAACCATATTTTAACCAGTTCAACCCCAAAACATATTAAAAGGTGAATATATCACAACCAAGGGGAGCATCCCAGCATACAGAGCTAATTTAACATTCAAACATCAATCAGTATAACTTCCCAGATGAACAGACTGCAAAAGGAAAACCGCCTGGCCATTTCAATTGATGCATAAAAAGCATTTGATGAAATTCAACATGCATTTCTGATTTTTAAAATATCTCTCTAAATAAACTAGGAATAAAAGAATTTCTTCATAATGACAAAAGGTTTCAGAATCACAATTAACATCATATTGGATGATAAAAGACTAACTGATTTCTTTCTAAAGTGAAAAAAAAAAGACAGGAATATCTATTCAGATCCACTTCTGTTCAGCATTGTATTGGAGGTTACAGCCAGTGCTATAAGACAAGAAAAGGAATCTACACTGGAAACAAAGAAGTAAAATTACCTTTATTTACAGATGGCAGAACCATCATTGTGGGAAACCTAAATGAATCTACAAAAACTAATAAGCACATCTAGCAAGGACATAGGAAACAAATTCAATGTATATAAAATTATATTTCACTATCAATTAATTTGAAACTTTAAGAAGGAATACATTTTATAATAATAGTATAGATTACTTGAGGATGAGTCTGATCAAAGATATGTAAGATATAAGTAAGACACTGAAAATTATAAACTGAAAGATGAAAACCTAAACAAATGTTTTTAAAATCCTAAATTAATTAAAGAAAATCTACATAAATATAGAAGACTATTGTATTAATGGATCAAAGGTCTCAGTATTCTTAGGAGATCACTTTTAGTCAATTTGATCTATTGTCTACGGCAATAGCACTTTGAATGTTCCCAGTCTTGTCTGATCTATTAATTCAGTGCAGCCTTTTAAAATTGAAATTGACATGCTAATTCTAAAGTGCACATGGAAATACAAAAGGCCTACAGGAGTTAAAGAGTGAAAGTGAACAAATTTTGAAGATTCACATTTCCTGAGTTTGTCTTATTATAAAATGAAAATAATTATGATCTTGTGGTATTATCATCAAGACAGACAACTAGATCCATGCATGAATAAGAAAAGAAAGACCTGGGCCGGAGGGTTAGCTCAGTGGTTCCGGCACCTGCCTCACAAGCGCAAGGTCCTGAGTTCGATCCCCGGTAACCACATATAATGCTGGACGTGGAGACATGCCCACCAACAATCAACACTGCATACCACAATGCCGGGCGTGGTGCCTCACGCCTGTCATCCCAGCACTCGGGAGGCAGAGACAGGAGGATTGCTGAGTTCGCGGCGGCTTGCCTGGGCACCATAGTGAGCTCAGGGCCAGCCTGAACTACAAAGCGAGACCCTGTCTCAAAAAGCAAAAAAAAGAAAAAAGAAAAAAGAAAAGAAAGACCAGCAGTACACTCAGACATAGTCCACTGCTGTTTTATAGAGGTTCAAAGAAAGGAGACAAAGCTGCTATCCATACCACACACCACACACTCAATGCAAAAATTATTTTGTAAAATAAATGCAAAATACAAAAGCTAATTCAAAATACAACGTAAACCTAAACATAAAGTCTAAAACTATGTCGTTTCTCTAGGAAAACAAGAGAAATTTTTCATGACCTATAAGGAAAAGATTTCTTAGATATAGCACCAAAAATACAATCCATAAAAGAAGAAATTGATAAATGAGACCTAAACAAAATTAAGAACTCCTTTTCTTTAAAGGGCGCTTAAAAGAATAAAAAGATACACTAGAGATAGGGAGAAAATGTTTGCAAATCACATTTCTGATAAAGGACCTATATCCAGAATATTAAAAGTATATCTCACTACTCAAGAATAAGAAAACAACCCAATTAAAAAGGAAGAGGACACAAAATATTTAAACAGTTCTCCAAAGAAGATATACAAATTGCAAGAAGCACATGAAGAGATCCCTAACATTATTAATCATTAAGGGAATATGAGTTAAAATCACATTCAGAAACCACTACCAAGTTATTAGAATAGCTAAAAATAAAAAGACTGACTACACCAATTTTAGTTAAGGATGGAGAGGAATTGGAATGCTCATACATACATACACACACACAAGAATGCTGGAGGGAATGTAAAATAATACAGTCACTTAAAAAAAGAGACTGGGCTGTTTCTTTAAAAATTAAATATGATCCAGCCCTTCCATTCACCAAAGACATATAACTTGTACAGAAATGCTCATGCAGCTTTATTTGTAACAGCCAATATCCCAAATGCTAATCACCAGGTGACAGAAACAGCAGTGTCCTATGTCCATTCAGTGTAATGCCACTCAGCAGTTGAGAGAAATAGATTGACATATACCACATGGATATATCTCTACATAAGGGTGCAAAGTGAAAAAGCCAGACCCTGCAAGAGATGAGGTGGGGTGAGACCTTGTTTTATCCAATATATATGACAGTGCAGTAGTAACTAAGCAGATCAGTGGCTGTGGGTTGGGGCTGCAGGGAGGGAAGAACAGGAGAGAAGGATCACAAAGATATATCAAGAAACTCTTAGGGGTGATGGAGTCATATACTATCTGGATTGTATCAATGGCTTCAGGGTCTTGCATCTGCCGAAGTCCATCCAACTGAGCATGTTACAGATGTGCAATTTAATATGTGTCAGTTATATATCAATAAAGCTACTTTTTCATATACAGCGGTAGAACACAGAGTGTCTCATGGCTACTTTAGAGGAGTGAGCAGGGAAGGCTTCTCTGAGGAGGTGGCATTGCTTAAACTGAGCTCTGACAAGAAAGAACAGCCCACTGAGGTCTGGGAATGGTACTGCGGTGGAGGGGACAGTGCGCGTGAGGCCTTAGGATGCAAGGAGGAGATTGGTCTGTTGGAGAAACACACTCATTCGCTCCCAGGGGTAGCTGGGTGGGACCTGAGAGACAGGTAAACTCCTCTCTCTCCACAGACTGGAGAGGGGTTTTTAGTTCAGGGAGGGCTTTTGGGTTTTACTCCAAGTAAATAAGAAGCCACTGGGTAGATCCTAAACGAAAGGGCCCCAATCGGATTCCTGTTGACTTCTTGTCTTTAATCAATTCTATGCCATGGGCATGTATTACCTATTAAAAATAAGTGTATATTAAGAACAAGATTGTTTTCATTGTCATGTGGAGAATAGATGGCAGGTGAATGAGAGCAGAAGCAGGGAGCCCAGCAAAAGTCTACAGCAGTCACCGGGCGGAGGCAGCCGCCCCCTCCCACCCCGGCTGCCGGCTGGGGAGGATGCCCTTGGACTCTGATTTGGAGAAGGGTCTAGAGCACTGGCTGCTGGCTGGGCTGCAGGAGAGGGACCAGCGTGGGCGCGAGCAGCTTGTCCTCAGGACGTGGGGGTTCCTGGGCTCCCTAGACCCTCTCTGTGGTCCCCTCTGCGGTGCACCCAGAGCATCTGGCATGCTTCCTTTAGTCACTAGTCAGTGACTCTGTGGCTGGTTATGTGTCTGCTTCCCTCTCCACACAAAGATCTTTCCTTCTCTCTACCCCTACCTAGGAGGGTAACCTGGCAAAGCGAGCATCCAGGCTTTGTTGACAAGAGGACAAGAATGAGCAGCTGATGAGAAAATGGCTTTCTGAGGCTCAAACAAGTGAAGCACTTCAACTCGTCCTGGCTCCAGTGGCACATCTTCTCCTCCACGCCAGCCTGTCCCAGCCCACTGCTCCACTCACTGCTCAGAGCCCCTGCTCCGTCCACCAGAAACTGCACCCGTGTGGCCAGCTTCATGCCAAGCAGTCTGCGCCAGCCACCTCCCGCCAGCAGGCCCTGACCTAGTTTTGAATTGGCCAAGGCTGATGATGTCACGGCAGATGCCGCTTCCGAGAGGGGCCTGGTGAGCTGGGCTCTGAGGCTGGATCCAGCTCTGAGTGCAGCGTCTTGGGCAGAGCGCTGTCCAGCGGCTGTCAGGGAGTGGTGAGGACAGCACGAGGGAGAGATGAGCAGCTCTTTGGAGACCCGCTCTTCCTGGGAGCCCACCATCCAACGTCCAAGCCCCTTTGCGCTGTTTACATTGCAGGTTCCGAGATCTGCTCCCCCCTCACATCCCACAGGGAGGTGTCAAAAGCAAGAGGAAGGGACAAGGGAGCAGAAGGACTCCTGGAACACTTCCAAGTGGCCCCAGGCGATAGTTTGTTAACATGAGCATTTTCCAAACATCTATTACCTATCCGCGACACAGGCCAGGTGTGGAGCTGTTGCTGGGGTTCCGGGGTGATAAAACATTATCTCAACCCCGGTGGCTCACTATCAGAAGCCAGGAGAAATACCAACAAGCAACCAAGCATCACGGGTAATTGTTCCAGGGAAGCTATGCATAAACTGTGTGGCCAGGCGGAGGAAGCGGAGCCTGGGGGAGGCCCCCCAACGAGGTGGATCTGGGGATGCACAGGAGAGTGAAATCTGTGTGGGTGGTGAAAGAGATCACAGTCAAGCTCGGCAGTGAGGTCAGCATAGGCCAAGGCAGTGTGTCTGGGGCCGCGTGGGTGCCTGGCCAGAGGACCGGCCTGCCTGGAAGGTGCAGGCTGCAGAGGACACCAGGGCCTGACATACGATTCTCGTGGGGCTATGGCCGCTTGCTCAAAGTCCAGCCACTGTCCTGCCAGTGATGTGGAGCTAGCAGAGGAACTGGAGCAGGGCAAAGACCTGGACAGCACCTGCGGATGTCAGCAAATTCATAGAAGCAACGGAGGCGGAGTTGCGCGGGAGGCAGGAGGGGTGCTGGGAAGACCGTAGTCCTGGCGGTGGAGTCGCGCAGCAGGAAGGGCAGGTTTGGGCCAGATCCCATCGTGGCGCAGGAAGGGCAGGGCGCAGCAGCCCCTGCACTCTGGGACTCAGCTCTTCCTCCCT
Organism: Thryonomys swinderianus; assembly: GCA_004025085.1. Taxonomy (NCBI): domain Eukaryota; kingdom Metazoa; phylum Chordata; class Mammalia; order Rodentia; family Thryonomyidae; genus Thryonomys; species Thryonomys swinderianus. The sequence goes on along the minus strand of PVIC010031610.1, from coordinate 10,148 downwards.
ACACCCTACTCCTCATGATGGGCAAAAAGCACGTGCTCCTCAGGTATTGGATGTGACCCTCTCTGCCATCCCTACTGTCCCCAACCTAATTCCACATATGGAGGGAACAAGAGCTTCTGGGATGAAGCTGAGGGTAACCATGGAGATGGGACCCCAACAGGGGGAGGTGTTTCCAGGCTCCCCACAGGCCTGTGAGCATCTGTTCTTTAGGGAGACAAGGCCTGAAGTTCTACCGCATCCAGGCTTCTGCCGGGCAGCATCTGCAAGCTGAGCCCACAAAAGAATGGACAGATCTGAAAACCCTGGACTCTACACCAATGAGGATGGGAGCCTGGCACCCGGGGGGCCAAATGGGGCTCATAAAGCACCAAGAGTCCTGCCACCAGTCGGGCACTCTATCCCTATGAAATGCGTCCCCGGGGGTCAAGAATGCCGCAGAGTATAGATCAAGCACAGGGAATGGAGAGAGGGCAAAATCTCTTGACTGGAGGGAGTAGGCCCTGAGTGCTCACTTAATGCAAAGTGACACCCAGGCCCCTGGCAGCGTGAATATCCCATGTCACAGTAAGCAAGTCTGACATCTTCTCCCTGGTGTCACTGGCATGCACCTTCCCCAGCCATGTCTACCCTGGGACCCTGAGAGTCAGGCCCGGCAAGAGAGGCTTCTGAAAGCCTGCTGTTGCCGCAGTGGGTATACATGGCAGGAGGCACCTGCACTGCAGCAGCACAGGTTGGCATGGAAGAAGATTCTCTCGGGTCTGAGAGCCAGGAAGGCGGTACAGGACAGGGGCAAAAAGAAGGCAGGTTAATGAGGGAACTGAGACTAGTGAAGAAAGATAATTTGATGTCATACCAAAAGCCCCGAAAGAGGGAAGACCAGGTCTAGTCCCAGTTGGAGCAGACACTTTGGGTTAGCTACTTAACCTCCATGAATATCAGTATCTTATTCTATAAAATGGGGTAACAGCACACCACAGAGTATTGTTTTGTTTTGTTTTGTTTTGTTTTGAGACAGGGTCTCGCTTTGTAGTTCAGGCTGACCCTGAGCTCACTATGTAGCCCAGGCAAGCCTCAACTCAGCAATCCTGTCTCTGCCTCCCCAGTGCTGGGATGACAGGCGTGAGTCACCACACCCAGGACTGTGGTATGTGGTGCTGACTGCTGGTTGATTGCTGGTGGGCGTGAGCCTCCATGCCCAGCATTGTATGTGGTTACTGGGGATCAAACTCAGGACCTTGCGCTTGCGAGGCAGGCACCGGAACCACTGAGCTAGGAACCACTGAGCTAAATCTCCGGCCCCACCGCAGAGTTTTTGCAGAAAGCAAAAGAGTTGACATATAAGAGAGCTTGTTGAAAATACTAAACAAAGATCAGTGAAGGTTATGGAAAGATGTGGTAGAACAAGCCATGGGGACGTGGTGGGGGCTGGGCTAGAGAGAAAACCCGAACTCACCCCCACAGTGGATAGAGGTGATGGGAGGGGCCTGTGAGTCTGGCGAGGTCCCCTGCCCAGTGAATGTCTGTGATCAAGGCTCTGGGGGTGCACCCTCCTCAAGGTCTTAGTAAACTGTCCTTTTCCAGTCTTTCCCAACCCTCATAACTTGTTGGGCAGGCAGAGATCAGGCAGGGGGACCTCAGGATCACAAACCCCCAGCCCTGAGCCCAAGCACTTTAGACTCTTCTGATGGGCAGGTTTTAGGCCTTGCTTTGACCCTCAAGAATCAGATGTCCCTATCAGACCACACTGTGCAGTACTTTGTATCAAGTAGCACTAAGAACTAAGTGGCAAAGCAGAGCATGCCTCAAGTGTCTTGTAATAGCAGTAGAAGCAACTCCTGGCATTTGGACAGCACTATAGAATTTACAAAGTACCTCCTGTTTAATTACCCGCTTTAACTCTGACAGCAACTCTAGGAAGTAGGTGCTGAATTATTCTTTTCAGGGGAAGATACAGAGAATTAAATTGCTTGCACACACTCATAGCTGCATGGTAACAAAGCAAGGCTCAGAGCTCTGGAAGTTTCTCACCGAGCCCGTCAGACACCTCACCCACTAAGTGCTAGAGTGCGTGAGAACTCTGGCTCCAGCGTCAGGGGGGCGGGTCCGGACTGCAAAGGGCTCAAAGCCTCTAGAGCTGAGCAGGACCTGGCACCTGTGCCCTGGAAGATCTGAGGACAGGAGGCTGACCGCACCCACCTCACCAGCGAGAGTCTCCTGTGTCCCTGTGGCCTGCAGGGCGTTGGTGAGGGAAAGGGCAAGTTGGATTCTCAAGGACGAAAACAGAAAAGAAGCAGAATGACATCAATTGACACCGCTGTGGTCTTTAATTCGGTCCTCTCGTTTCACAAGTGGAGAAACTGAGGTGCAGACAGGCTTCTAGAAGAGGGATGGACAAGCTTTTGTGCAAGCCACATACGTCTCCATAGCATATTACTATTTTTTGACTTTAGGCAACCCAGCCCTTTAAAATGTCAAAATTTACAGTGAATATGTGTATAAAACATCACCTTGTACCTGTAAGCATGTACGATTATTAGGTGTCAATTTAAAATTTGTACTAAGTGTAGAAGCCATTCTTCGTTTGATAGCCATATAAAATAGCCTGGCAGCAGGTGGCATTTGGCCCACAAGCTTTCATTTGTCAACCTCTGTTCGAAGGACCAGCCAACCAGTTGCTTCCTGAGCCGGGGTTTCTCCAGCACACCATCCAGCACTCCGCAGCTGCTGCGCTCTGAGCCTGCACGCAGACCACACAGTCAGTGCCCGCAGCGCAGCAGCCCTGGCAAACGGGTGAGGAAGCAGTGACGCCAGTGCATGGTGAGAGGCAGCGCGGGACGTGGCAGAGGCAGGAGAAGGAAGCTGCTCCCGGGCCTCCTTGCGCTCCCCCGTGTGACAGGGGTCACAGGGAGTTTAATCCCGCACACGCTTAGCTGGGCTGATCCCAGCCGGCGAGTCGCAGGAGGGCAGCGGCCCAGGTCCCTTTGCTCCCTCCCGTACCCTCGGCGCGCTCGGGGCTGCCTGGGGTTTTGCTGAGTGAACAAGGGGCAGCAGCCGCAGGGCTGAGCCCTCAAGGCGAACAGAGCCTGAGCCTGGAGGTCTCCGGCCCAGCCCGCCCCTGGTGTCAGCCTGCGTCTGGCCCGCCCCGGCCCTCTCTGCTGACTCACACGGCAGCCGTTCGTCCCGCCCCAGTCAAGCACGTTTCATTAAGCCCCAGTCACCCACAGCTTCTTAGCAAGACGAAAAGGTGGAACCCGGGCTGCATACAGCGCCAGAGGGAGTGGGGCTGCGTGTGGGATCAGGCGAGCAGATGCACACACATGCCACAGGCGCTGGCTGGGTGCTGGCTACAGACCTGCAGCAAAAATCACAATAATAGGGCCAGAGGGTTAGCTCAGTGGTTCTGGCGCCTGCCTCGCAAGCGCAAGGACCTGAGTTCGATCCCCGGTAACCACATAGAATGCTGGGCGTGGAGACACACCCACCAACAATCAACACTGCACACCACAATGCCGGACGTGGTGGCTCACGCCTGTCATCCCAGCACTCGTGAGGCAGAGACAGGAGGATTGCTGAGTTCGCAGCGGTTGTCTGGGCTCCATAGTGAGCTCAGGGCCAGCCTGAACTACAAAGCAAGACCCTGTCTCAAAAAGCAAAAAAAAAAATCACAATAATAGTCCGGAGGCCCAGAGCATGGAAACCGGGCCAGGCATTGGTCTGGTTCCTTCTGTGCATTAACTGGAACCTCTTTGTGGTAAACATGGCCCAAGTGCTATCGTTTCCTCCACTGGACAGATGAGGCTCGGAAAAGCTATGTGACTTGCCTGCCCAAGGCCACCTTGCTAGTGGGTAACAGAGCTGCCAGGATTCCCCTCTTCCTTTGGGACTCAGAGAGGAGGGACAGCCCTGGCCCCAGCCCTAACCCTACTGCCCGCAGGCCTGGACCCCTCTAGACGGCAACTCTCTTAGACTCCTCTTTGTCCACACAAGGAGGCTATGGCATTGTAGCTGAACTTGCCAATTTCAGACATTCTGGAAGAGCAGTCTGAAAGACTGAGTCCCTCACATGTGGAACATGCAGACCAACAGAGAGCACGTAAACACACTGGGCTGGTGGGACCCACCGGTACCCAGGGACAAGTTAGGGACCAAGACCGAGAATGTTGTACATACCCGCCAGTAGCAGACACCAAGGATGATACCATGCCCTTGTCTTGTGCAGAATCTCTAACGGTATCTCTGTTGTTACTGCTCTTACTGTAAGCCGTTATCCCACATCGCACCGCGTACTCCACAGCATGAACCAAGAGTCCCAGGGTTAGGTACGGTGCCTGGTATGAAGCTTATGTTCAGTATATGTTTTGAAACAAATGAACTTTCACCACCGTCAAGGCGCTTACAGTTTAGGAGGGGAAACGGAGACACACATAGATGGTTACTACTGCTGGGAAGAACAGAAGAGCAGTGCAAAGACATGAGAGCAGGGAAAAGGAATCAGTCCCGGATGGGGGAGCTAGGCAAGGCGTCCTGGAGAAGGAGATACTAAGACATTAGCTCCAGAGTGCCCAGGGACATGAGGAGGAAGGTCCCTGAGCTGTGAGGACAGCCCTTGCAGGGGCCAGGAGATACAACCCCGCAGCTCCGCCGGAGAGACCCTAGGCAGCCCCATGAGGCAGAATTATGGGTGTGAAAGAGTTAAGCGGAAAGCAAAGAGACACCACCGTGACAGGAGTGGGGCCGAGACCACTTTCCAGAGGGCCTTGCTGTCGTGCTGGGGAGACTGGACTTTATTCTCCAAGCAACAGGAGCTATTGAAGGGTTCTGAGCAATATGGTGTGCGGTTCCACTTATTTAGAAAATGGCGCTAGCAAAGGTGTGGATGACAGAGTGGGCTGAAAGGGGCTAGGGACAGAGTCGGGAGACTGGAGGAGGACTGTGCACTCCGCGGGAGGAGGGAGGACAAGCAGGTCTGTAGAAAGAGGCGAAGAGTGAAAGAGAATGGACGAACTGAGCAGCCATTGGCTGCAAAAAAGGAAAGAGGTCACTTAAGCTCTTAGTGTTTCTGGCTGTTCTGTAAAACGAGGATAAGATGATCTACCCAACAGTGTCATTGTGAGCCTTCACAGGGAGGGAGACTGAAAGGCCCGAATGGCGTTTTCTCTGTGCACCTCGCTGTGCCTTTGTGCCACCCCTTACACTACACTGTTTGGGGTTTTTTAACTTCTTTTTAAATTTTAGTATATGCAATATACCACATGATATAAACTTAAGCACTATTAAGTGTATAGCTCAGTGGCATATATGTCTCAGAATCAACCCTTCCTGCTGTCCATCCCCATAATTCTTTTCCTTGTGTAAAGCTGAAATTCTGTAAGTCATTCAACAATAAGTGTTCGTTTCCCCTTCTCTCAGCCCCTGAACACGCTCATTCTGCTTCCTGCCTCTGACTTTGGCCGCAGGGGTGTAGAAGAAAGACTCACACAGCACTGGTCTCTTGGATCAGGATCATGTCACTTAGCATAATGATACAAGGTTCGGGATTTCCTTCCTCTTTAAAGATGAATAATACGCTTTGTTACGAACATACTACGTTTTACTTCTTCATTCATCTGTCAGTGCATACTTGAGCTGCCTTCACATTGCAGCGATCATGAATAAGGCTGCTATGAATATGAAGATCCAAATGTTTCTTTGTGTCTCTGGTTTTAATATTTTGGACATGTAGTCAGAAGTGGAATTGCTGGGTCCTATTAGAATTCTATGTTGAATCTTGGAGAAGCCACCATACTGTTTTCCACAACCACCTCGCCATTTTACAATCCCGCCAAAAGTTCACAGGGATCCTATTTCTCCAGGTCCTCACCAAAAGTTATTGTTTTATGATTTTTGCTAGGAGTCATCCCAACTGGGGCAGAAGAGGCTGTGTTTTATCCCTTTCACATGCAGCAGAGTCAGGCTTAGAGCTCTGGAATGAACAATAACTAGGTAGAAAGGCAACATGCTTTGGACTATATATCACCATGGGCCAGGCACACATGCCCTGGCAGTGGAACAGGGTGTGTCCACTAGGGCAGACTGCCACAACTGTGGGATTCCAGGCTCCCGGCAGATCAAACCCACTCAGACCTGGCTACTTGTACACAGTCTCGTTCCTAAAGGGACCATGAGGAATGTTCACACATTCGTTCCACTAAGTCTGCTAAAAGAACAAAAAAAGAAACTACTCTTCGATTTTCAAGCAGAGGGACTTAAACAAGGAACTTGGCCGTACAGTTGACAGAAGAAGTGGACTCAGCTACAGCAGGACACTGTCTTCCTTCCAGGGTTGGAGGGAAAAGCAGTGTTCTAAGGCTGAGGGCCCCAAAAGCTGAAGTCACCAGGCACAGGCTGGAGCCACTGGGCCTCTAGAGGAAGCGGGGCCACTGAGAAGGCTGTTCAGCAGGAACGAAGGAGGAGGCACTGAGGCTGCAGAGACTGGTCAGACACATAGGAAAGGAGAAATAGCCCACTCTTCCCTCCTCCCATAGTCCCCTCCTTCCAATGCCTCTGATTGGTTGACCCCATCCAGAAACCAGAGGGTAGAGGAGCCTGGGAAATGTAGTTTTTTGAGACACCAAACAGGGCTGGGAACAGCAGGAACAGGATCCACAGCAAGTGGGAAACAACAGCCCATTCATTTATCTTTTCATTTATTCATTCAGCCAAAATTTATTGAGCACCTAGACGCCTGGGAGATAAAGAAGCATCCCAGGTCCCCAACTCACCAAGCTTAAGATCCTGCAGTGTACCCCTCATCAGACCACCCCAGGACCCCAGCTGCGTCTGCTCCTCCAGCCTGGGCAGGGGTCGGTGCAGAGCTTGGTCTAGAGGCACCTGGGAAGCCTCTAGAGTGTAACAAGGTAGAGCTGAACTGGGCTAAGGCTGTGGATTTGGAGGAGCAAAGAGCTCAGCTGCTCAGCCTCCTCCCTGGCTGAAAGCTGAGCTCCGAATGAAAACGTCTCCAAAGAGGGAAGAAAACCCTTAAATCCCAGCTTGTCTTTTGAGCCTGGGAAGCAAGGATCTAATGAACATGAAACGTGCAGGCCGCTCAGAAGTTGTCTTTGAAACCTCCACAGGCCGGCTTTGTCAAGGAGCAGCCTGCCTTTCAAAGCGGCCGGCTCCCTGCTCCCCTCTCCTCCTACCTCGGTACCAGGCAGTGGCTAATTAGCCCGAAATGTTAACCGCTTTCTAATCCCATGGGAGAGGTTCCCGGGCCTCTGAGGACCTGGAAGTGGGGCTGGTGAGCCGAGGGCCTCTCTTGTACTCCCTGTGCCTGGGCGCCCCTCCCCTGCCAGCCACACTCCCGCCTGAGCCCCCTCGGTCCCTTCCCTGTGCCGGGGTTGCCTCCACACTCCCTCCCAAGAGCCTGTGCTCAAAGATAGCCTGTTTCCTCAGAACTCTGCCTCTTCCCGGGACTCTCCCCAGATTTATCTCATGGACGATAGCCAGCCACACCCTCTTCAGGCAATCTCCCCCGGGATCATAGTCTGCCCACTGTAACAGCATCTGTGACCTGTACACACCTCTCTCCAGGCATCAGTGCAGGCCAAATGCAAGCCAAATGCTTGGTGCTTCTCAGACTGGAGCGCACCTCAGAACCATTGAGGATCTTGTGAGACATGCACTGCCAGTCACACCTCCAGATTCCTGAATCAGCGAAGGGGGAGGAGGGGCTGAGGATATGCATTTTTAATAAGTCTCCGGCTGATGCTGGTGCTGTTAGCCCTACAGGAGAACCAGTGGGCTGGAGGGGTGGGTTTGAAGTTGTATTTGTCAAGGTTCTGAGGCTGTATTTGCAAGAAGCTGTCTCACCACAGCGGGTGGGGGTGGCAGTGGATGGGGAGCTGAGCAGAATTCCACCCACCCTAATGCTAGCAGTTTTGCTTGTCTGCTTATCCAGGTAAGACGTGATTAGAGTGAGGTTCCATGTTTTAAATTGAGGGTTTGGAAGCCTATCGACGAAACTAGAGGTCAGGGAAAGCCTTCAGGCTCTGACTCTCCAGGGCTCAGTGATCACTGTACACCCCAAGACTACTCCACTGACCGAGAGCTGGGTTCCTTAATCACAGGGAACAGGTTACAGGAGAAATGGAGAGGCCGGTGAGCTACCAGGCCATTTCAACAGAGAATACACCATGAAGTGGTGTGACACATGCATGCACATGTGCGTGCGCGCACACACGCACACACATGGCGACTAATTCAGCAGTGAACCTGGCAGAGCCCCTCAGAAGCCCGAGCCCACAAAAAAGCAGAAGGCAGAAGGCCCTTTGAAAACTAAGGAGGTTCTCTGGGATCCAGAGCTGCTCTTGAACTGGAAAGACTATGAAGTAGAAGGTTAGACTGGTTGTGTGTGTGTGTGTGTGTGTGTGTGTGTGTGTTTGTGTGTGTGAGAGAGAGAGGTGCACATATGTTTGTACAAACCCAAGAGGGGCCTATAAACAGTAGAGAATTGTGTGGGCTGAGGCAGAAGATACACACACGCGCGCACACACACACACACACACACACAGAGTCTTTATGTGGGTAGGGCTGGAACTCAAAAGCCAGGGTAAATGCCAGGAGGTGACATGCTGTCAGAGAGGGCCAGGCACGGGCCTGTCTGCATCTGTGACAGCAGGTGGTCAGCCAAGGACAGAGCATGTCTGTGCAGGTGTGTAGTTTGAATTCCTGTCCCAGAGACCTTGGGCACTGCCACGGTTTTCAGCAGACAGAAACCCACACTTCTGGGCACCCCTACCCTTCTGGGGACCCATGGGGTTCCCTTCCCTGAAGCCACAGCTTCCCTGAACGCGGCTCGGGCCCCTTCCTGCCTTCACCTCCATGGTTGCCTCTCTGGTAGGGTCTCTCCCTTTGTCCCCAGAGGCTAATGCCCTCAAATGTGACGGTCCCCAGCTCTGAGTGAAAGCTCCCCGCTCTGGGCACTGTGGACAGCAGCCCAGTCAGCACAGTGACCTTCAAATATCTACTCTGTCCCCAGCTGATCCCCTCAGCTGCGTGCCTGGGACTGACCTCGGATCACGTGCTGGACATCAGATTGCACTGACTTTGGGTCAAATCCCTGAGCTCAGACTTTGTCTCTATGTCTGAGCAGCACGGAGCAAGGAACACGGGCTTTAGAAAATCCACCTTTCTTCCACAAAGGAGGAGGAGAGAACAGCTTTTGTTAACTGAGATAGGAAATGTGGAGCCCCTGGCACTGTGCCAGCCGCCGGTTAGCACTTCCCCTCTAGCCTCCGCTTCACGTTCCCAGGCGTAAATTTTCGTTGGAATTCCCACGGGCTGCCTAAGAACCACCATCATCGTGAAATCCTGAAGCCAGAGGCGACCCGGGACACAGGACCCAAGCCCCACCTCACTCTGGGGCGTAAATGACGACACTTGGCTCTTCCGGGCGCATCTCAGATGCAGGGTACAGTGAGACCAAAGTGCGGCTCTGAGGCCACATGGCCACAGCCTCAGCCTCAGCCAGAGCCAGAGGACCTGCTCTCCTGTGTCCTCTGAAGAGGCCCCCTCTGGGGTTGGAGGCAAGGCTGTGTCCTGTAGGTGGGAGCGGTACAGAGCTGGGAGCAGGACCCCCCCCCCCGCCAACAGCTGTACCATGACAGTCCTCAGCGATTCCCCTCCAGCACAGACTCACATTTGGGCTAAACTCTGCAGAGAACCGGACCCCTCCCCGTCTCCCACCTGCCGCCTAGGAGAAACCGGGCTCTGTGCTCCTTATCTCACCTTATTCACCACCAACAGGACCCACGCTGCTGCGGGCGGCAGGACACTGCTGAGCCCTGCCCTGTCTTGAGCAGGAGTCCCGGAAAGAGCAGGGCAGGGCCGGGCGGACAGCGGGGGTCCTGTTCCTTCTCCCGTTCAGGCATCACACCCATCCTGGAAGGCAGACGGCCCCTGACAAAGGAAGGGAATGTCTGGACGAGAGGTGACTATGGGGAGAAGGAGGACAGCGTGCACCAGCCAAGCAGTTGGAAAGACAAATGCTGAGGGTGCAGGGATCATAGCTGGGGGGACAGTGTGGCAGGAACCAGGGCTCAGACACACTGCCCGGCTCAGTCCGAGTCCCACCAGTGGACGGCTGTGTGGCCTTAGGTAAGTTACAAAAT
>PVIC010031609.1:0-21220 GCA_004025085.1 Thryonomys swinderianus | reverse complement strand
CGTTGTAGTTCAGGCTGGCCCTGAGCTCACTATGGTGCCCAGGCAAGCCTTGAACTCAGCAATCCTCCTGTCTCTGCCTCCCCAGTGCTGGGATTACAGGCGTGAGCCACCACGTCCGGCATAGTGGTGTGCGGTGTTGATTGTTGGTGGGCGTGTCTCCACGCCCAGCATTATATGTGGTTACCGGGGATCGAACTCAGGACCTTGCACTTGCAAGGCAGGCGTCAGAACCACTGAGCTAACCCTCCGGCCCTCGTCTGTAGTTTTTAAAGTCAACTATCTTTGTAAAGTTCATGCTGTGTGCCAGGCACCATAGTAGGGCACTCTTGGCCCATTTTGATCTCCCAGTTCTTCACTGTGAAATAAGAATCAGAGTCATTTTAACAGATAGGAAATTGAGATCTAGTAGGTTCTTTGCCCAAGAAAGGTAACAGGAGGCTGAATTTCAAAGCCTTTTGCCCTTATTCCAGAGCCTGTGCTCTTTTTTTTTTTGGCTTTTGAGACAGGGTCTCACTTTGTAGTTCAGGCTGGCCCTGAGCTCACTATGGTGCCCAGGCAAGCCGCCACGAACTCGGCAATCCCCCTGTCTCTGCCTCCCGAGTGCTGGGATTACAGAGCCTGTGCTCTTTTGCTGGAGCACATCCATCCTGCCCTTCATTTTGGACCATCCTTGGATTCTTCTTATCTTGGATAGTGATTGGGACCGCTCTGGCTATTCTGTCCCTCTATAATGCAGAGGTCTCTGTGACTTTGTGTCCCCCTTAGGAGTAGCAAAGAGCTCCTATTACAACCCGTCACCATCAGCAGGAATGAGAAGGAAAAGGTGCTGATTGAGGGCTCCATTAATTCTGTTCGGGTCAGCATTGCTGTGAAGCAGGTAAGTGGCCAGAGAGGAGTTCCCACATTAAGTAGCAGCTCTTTTCTAAGCTGAGGTCTCCATCTAGAAGATAGTGTGACATACTCAGGGCCCAGAAGACTGGGGTGAGCTTCCTTGTGTGTACTTGGGAGAGGATTTGCCAGAGTAGGTCAGTAGAATGAAGAGACAGCAACTCCATCTGTAGGGCCCAGCTGTGGATCTAAATACAGGACATGTACTATCCAGTGCCACAGGAGCAGTTCAGTGTCAGCCCACAGAACCACTTCCGGATGACTTAAGTCACTGTTGTCACTGGAATGAATTCCTAGCACATGTCTTAAAGTAGGAGTGTGTTTGGGCTCATGGTTTTGAGGTTACAGTCCATAGCCAGCTGGCTCTGAGGCAGAATCCAAATGGTAGAAAGTTCGGGGCTCAGCAGAGCTGCCCCTGCATGCCAGTCAGGAAGCACAGGAAAAGGGGAGAGACTGAGTGAGATGGACCCTTTCAGTTTGTGCCCCTGTCCACACAAGTGCCACCTCCAGACTTCAGGGTCCTAGAAAGCATTTGGAGGTGGAGTCAGGGAGTGTGGCTTCCCTACAACCCAGTTTCATTTCAAACAGGGCTGACATTTTCAGATCAAAAGCATAGCACCCAGGCATGGAGAACATGTCCACTTCAGAAAAAAAAGCAATACTAGTGCCAATTTAATGTTAAATTTTCTGAAACTGCCACTTAGTTTAAGAAAGTACTACTTTTTTTTTTCTTTTTGAGACAGGTCTCACTTTGTAGTTCAGGCTGGCCCTGAGCTTACTGTGTAGCTCAGGCAAGCCTGGAACTCAGCAATTCTACTGCCTCTACCTCCCAAGTGCTGGGATTACAAGGCGTGAGCCACCACGCACAACGCCCGGTATTGTGGTGTGTGGTACTGATTGCTGGTGGGTGTGAGTTACCACACCCAGTATTGTTATATGTGGTTACTGGGGATTGAACCAGGGACCTTGCACTTGCTAGGCAGATGCCAGAACCACACCACTGAGCTAAATCGCTGGCCTTTTTTTTTTTTTTTTTTTTTTTGAGATAGGGTCTCACTTTGTAGTTCAGGCTAGACCCAAACTTATTATGTAGCCCAGACAAGCCTCAAACTCACAGCAATCCTCGTGTCTCTGCCTCCCAAGTGCTGGTATTGCAGGCATGAACTACCATGCCCAGCATTGTGATACTGATTGCTGGTAGCTTTGAGTCACCACACTCTGCGTTGTGGTACTGAGGATTGAACTAGGGACCTTGTGCTGGTAGGCAGATGCTGGAACTACTGTGCTAAATCCTTGGCCCTCCCAGCCAATTATACTACAGATGGCTGGGTGTGGTGGTTTATGTCTATAATCTAAGGAGAAGTTGAGGCAGGAGGATTGCCTCATGTTTGAAGCTAGACTAAGCTACATAGTGAGACTCTGTCTCAGAAGTTTTATAAAAGCTCATTTGTGTATTATCGTAGTTGGCAGTAAAGAGACATCTTTTTTTTGTCTGTTGATTTCATAACAGACTTTACTTGTCTGCTGTGCTAACACTGCTTTCTTTTCCAGTTTTTTTCTTTTTCAGATGTTTTAGCACTTACTTCCTATTCAATATCAGGGTCCCAAATGTGTCTAACTTATACTATAGAAGAGTATCACTGAATTCTGGAGAAGTATGAACATTGTACTTAATATACTTACGATAAGTTTTTTATAGATTATAACCAAATTATAGGTTATTTTTCACAAATAAAACATGAGCTGGGTATAGTGACTCATGTCGGTAATGCTGGCACTCAGGAGACAGAGGCAGGAGGATTACTGTGAGTTTGAGGCCAGCCTGGGCTACAAAGTGACTTCAGAGCCAGCCTAAACTACAAAGTGAGACCCTGTCTCAAAAAAAAAAAAAAAAGTTACTAAAAGAAAACTAGAGTTATTAGATTTCACTAGAAACAAACATCAAAGGGGATCACAAGGTTCTAAGTTAAGTATTTAAAAAGTATTCAGTATAAAACAAATATGTGTGAGTGCATCTCATGTAAATAACAAGTGTTGAAATGAGCCTGCCTGGGATACTTGCTCCCAGTGGGTACCTGAGTCTTCCCTATGTTATACAGTTAAAAGGGGGCACATCTTTTTGGTTTTGTTTTATTTTGGTTTTTTTTGAGATAGGGTCTGTGTAGTCTAGGCTGACCTTGAACTCACTTTGTAGTCCAAGATGGTCTTGGCTTCCTGTGTGTTGGGTGCTGATAGTTTTGTTTTTTTTTTGAAACTGGATTTATTGTTTCTTTTACTCAAATTAGGAAGAAACTTTATGCCCTAAATGGAAAAACAGTATCACTTGGCAGATAGAGATTACCTAAAAATAAACACAAGAGTAAACAATGTTACTAAATTCAGACTAGATACTGTTGCCTGTAGTAAGTGGATGTGGAGGATGGTTAGTAGTTTCTGGCAGTGTAGTACTGGCTGCAGAGCTCCACCCAGGGAGCATGGAAAAGAGCCTCAGGGATGTTCAGTACCAGTGTTACCAGGCAGAGACTGCCCACACTTGGCTCCCATCCTTTTGAGCTGTGGGAAGTGCAGCAGTAGTGAAATGAGAAAGGAAAGACTGTCTGAATGTTAGTGTGCACTTTGAAAGAGCTGATAAAAGGCTCTGGCTTGCCAGAGTCACCTCTGGAATGGGTGAGCAAGAAAGCACAATTAGGCCTCCTTATCGGGGACCTTAAAGTGGGTCCTCCTTTCATTTGGTAACCAAGTTCTATGATTCAAAGTTCACAGTTCAAAGTTACCACTGTAATCCTGAAAAAGATGGGGGGTCTCAGGTTATGGGATGTGAGCCTGGAATAGTGATGGCGAACCATTTAGAGACTGAGTGCCTAAACTGCAAGCCAAAGCCCACTTGCATGTGGCGGGGTACAGCACTGCCCCCCTGCATGCACCCTTGCCTGACATTCAGTTGCTGAGCAACTTGGCTCAAGCCTTCTGTGGCAGCTGTGCCAAAGGTTCGTCACCACTGGCCTAGAATGTCAGCTCCAGAGAACCATCTCTTTCCTCTGCTCCTCCCAGGCTGATGAGATAGAGAAGATTTTGTGCCACAAGTTTATGCGCTTCATGATGATGCGAGCAGAGAACTTTTTTATCCTTCGAAGGAAACCAGTTGAGGTAAGACCCTGGATCCATGTGCTCACATTCCCAGAGTTCTTTCTGAGGAGCCTGCAATTATTTCCTGAACTGAGATCACTGCCTCTCCGGCAGTGTCTCCTTCCCAGAGTTGAAAGGCAGCAACAGTGATAGTTGGGAGATGGGAAGCTCATCAGTGTGCTGCTCGTCATCTGTACCCAGGTTGCTACTGCAGAAAGTACACAATGAGAGCCTGAACTACAAAGTGAGACCCTGGCTCAAAAAAAAAAAAGCAAACAATGAGGTAGAAAGCCTTTCTCAGCTCTGTCCATCAGACTCGTAGTCTCTGAGAGGCTTAGTGAGCTTGGGGCTAGCTACTGTCATCTCCACACACTCCTGCCAGACTAAGTAGAAGTGTATTCCACATGTGGTCCAGGCCATCATGTGCCAGAGGTGTTGGTCAAGTTCTTCATCTTGAGTTTGTTTTTCCCTCCCAGTCCTAGATTTAGCTCCTAGGACACACACTGCAAATAAAACTATCTTCTTCACACATCCTCAGTAGTGAAAGACTCCAGCCCCACCTCCTCTCCCATCAGCTTTTGTGTGGACTAAATGTTCTCTATTGTTTGATTGGATTCTTCTGTGGCAAGTTATTTATTCAATTCATTCTCTCCTGACTGATTTGAATGGAGAGGCACAGCCTTCTGGAGACAACTGATAATATAGAGTTCTTAGTTGTGTGCAGTTGCCTGGATCGAACATGTACTCCAGCCCTCAGGGCATGTAGAGTTGGTTAGAAGACCCAGCCAGTTAGGTGTTCATGCTGTGCTAATTCTCTCCCATTTCTCTCCTCCTGTCTTGTTCTCTAGGGCTATGACATCAGTTTTCTGATCACCAACTTCCACACAGAGCAGATGTACAAACACAAGTTGGTGGACTTTGTGATCCACTTCATGGAGGAGATTGACAAGGAGATCAGTGAGATGAAGCTGTCAGTCAACGCCCGTGCGCGCATTGTGGCTGAAGAGTTCCTCAAGAATGTAAGTGGGGGCCTTCCTGAGTCCCAGCCAGGATGAGGGGAACCCTCCTTGACTTGTGTGGAGAATGTAGCATCTGGTGGAAAAGTGGAGCCAGCAGGGTGTTTGTGTCTCCTGAGGCTGCTTGGTCCTCTGGATCGTTGCCAGTAGTCTGTTACCGTGGAGCTGGAAGGCTGGTGTTTCATCCCTAGAGTGCCATAGAGTGTGGGACACTTAATCCTGCTAGAGCTCCTCTTCTCACAGACTTAAATATTTCTCTTCAAAGTCTGCTTCTTAGGCACCAAAGCATGACTTCTTTGACCTCTTTCCCCACCCTTTTAGGGTTCAGGCCTCTGGGTCTTTTTGAAATTGCTTGTGCCTTTTTAACAGAATGGAGTGCAATCCTCAGAGACAAGGAGTTATTTACATTGAGAAACTGGTGACACAGTTTCCTGTTTAGAGATTTAGGACATGTGTCTCTCCCCCACCAAGTCTTTGGTTTGTTGTTATGTTCTCCTCAGAACATATCCCTAGATGGTGCATTTGATGTTTATTTCTCCTGGTGCTTGCATACCCACCCAGGAGGAGCTCAGATTCCTAAAAATGGAGATTATACCCAGTTCTGCTGGCAGGGGGGCACAGCTTCCAGTTCCTGCACTCTACACAAGATGGTTATTAAGCAAACTGAGCATTCAGACCCCCAGTGTCAGTGTGGCTCCCTGTTTGGTCAGCCCTGTCATGGAGCCTCTTAGCCAAGCTCGTCTCCTAATTGTGAGATGAGGGTGCTACTGATACTCTTCAGACGGGGTGGGGCATTAAAGGAGGTCGCCTGTTACAAAGGAAGCTTTCCATGTGTGCTGGGTCAGTTTTATAGCCTAGGCACTTAAACAGTCTCTGTCTCTTACTTGCCTGAGGTATGGGTTGAAACTTGTGATGCCAGTGCCTTAGTCTTCTCTAGCTTGGGACTCTGGGTGTGCACCCCATGCCTGGCTTCAGAGTTTATATACCACATGGGTCAGTCTCGGGGCTATGTTCAGTCCTCAGCTGTGAAGTCATTTTCCTGGCCCTGAGGGAATACCTGACGGCAGAAAACATTACCAGGCGAGTCCTGGGTCCAGATCACCCAGAGCTTGACATACCCTAACAGACCCTGGATCCCTTGACCTGGGGTGGCTGAGTCCTCACATACCTTGTATGTCAGTGCCCACAACCAAAGGAGACACTTTTCGCTCATCAGCATAGGATGACAGGGTATTTGGGGCCTCCACGACCCAGCCGGGGTCTTTCCTGCTTGTCCGTACTAGGCTGAGGGCTACTGCCCTGGGGACACTGCTGAGGCTCGAGGCACAACTGTAGTTCTCATATGGCCTGCTTCCTGGAACAGGCATAGCAGGAAACAGAATAACCAGTATTTACCAGCTCTTGGTTCTCTTGACAGTTTTAAACCATCTGGCTGGATCTCGAGGCCTCCCCTCAGCCTCCCCCGTGTTTCTGCGTGTCTCTGCAAGTCTGCACAGGCGTCCTGGAGTCACCTCCCAGAGTGCGGTGGCGGCGGTCACGGCAGCAGCTGCGGTGGTGGCAGGCAGCTGGGGAGGGTGGGCATCAGACTTGGGAGGGGACGGTGTGCTTGCTAACTGGACAAGAAAACAGCGTGGCCCTGCCTCAAGGCCACATGTGCCTGGTCAGGCTGGCTTCTGATGTTCAGTCCCGTGGGCTGGGACACTTGTTTTTTAACGTCTTGAAATTTAACTCTGTGCTTGTAGAAGACTGTCTTTTTTTTTTTTTTTTTTTTAAACAAACAACCTCCATCTCCAGTGGCTGTGACTGGTCCCAGTGATTGTACTTTACTGGTCGCTGTGGGTCTGGGCGGGCCTGGAGCCAGAAGGCGACTACTTTTTCTCCCCTTGTGCCATCCCATATGGGGAGAGAAGGAGGTCTCAGACTCCAGTTTCTCTCCCTTGCCTTCTTATTCCCAAGCCTCTTTGGTCCCAGTAGAAGTGGCAGGAGCTGCCAGCTTCTTGAGCTCTACCTGAAGGTGGTTACCCAAGCTGATTGGGGATAAGGGCTGAATCTGTGACTACCAGCCACGCTTAAGGAGCCAGGGCCCTAAAGCAGGCCACCTCTGGCTTCAGGGCCTTTCGCTGCCTTCCCAGCTGAGGGCACTGTCTGCCTGTCTTTACCAGTGCTGTGCCTGTGCTGGAGGGAAGAGGTGAGTGTCCTCCAGGTCCGCAGCTGGCCTCTGCCTGCTCTGGCCCCTTTGCTCCTGTGCTCCTGCTCGCTGTCTCTTCTGATTCTGGTGGCTCCTCCCTCCCTAATTAAAAGTCTCTTCTTGCCCTTTGGGGCTGCATGAGGTCTGTACTCTGTGTGTGTGTGAAGGGAAAGGAGACGGGGCTGTTTCATACATTGAGGCCACACAGCTGGTTCCTGGGCCTAGAACCCCCACCAGCAGACTTGGTTGGATCTGCTGGTGTCCCTGGAGGTCCCCACCCAGCGGCAGTCCCAGGGCCATCCATTCTGGAAATGCTGTCTTCAGCTGTAGAGCTTTGGTGCCTTCCCATAATCTCATTCAGGCTGCAAGAGAAATAACCTCAGAAACAATTATCTCATTTCATGTTTAAGGAAACTGAGCTTCTAGGCCAGAGATATAGCTCAGTGGTGCCGCACCTGGCTGGTAAGCATAAGGCCTGAGTTCTATCCCTGTCCCCCCCCAAAAAGAAAAGAAACGGGTTCTGGGAGATGGTACTGCTTGCTCCATGTCCCCCAGCCTGTGACCAGAGGGGTAGGCTTCCGTGTTAAAGCATAAATCACTTCCCCACATGGCTATTTAAATCATTACAGTCAAATAAAGTTTAAAATCTGGTTCTTCAGCCCCACTAGTGACACTTCATGTGTTCAGTAGTTACAAGTGACTTACACCTGATGTCTCAAAAGGCACATGCATTTCTGTAATCAAAGTCATTTAGAAAGTGCTGGCCTTTTTAGTGATACTTGAAGTAAACAAAAAACTTGTGTTTGAGTTCTGAGTGTCATTGCTGAATTTGAGTACATTTGTATTTTGTGCATGTTTATTAATCTGCAAAGAGAAGATGAACTGACGTAGTTCCTACCAAACAGAGTGAACAGTGGCTGGTGGTTTTGCCAGTCCAATGTCCTGGCCAGTACCCACATTATGCTAGGCATTGGGGATAAATTCTGGGGGGGGGGCATGTAAAAGAGGGAGGTGTGTAAATAGGTGCATTGGGGTGTTGTATAGTCAGTGCTAGAAATCTGGGGGCAAGGTGAAGCGGTGTCAGGGAAAGGAGTGAGGATTAGTCTGAGTTGAACTTTCTAAAAAAATGTCTCAGGAGCTATGTGTAGTGGCTCACGCCTTAAATCCCAGCACTCTGGATGCAGAGGAAGAAAGATTGCCTGAGTTCAAGACCAACCTGGGCTACATAGTTTTGAACTACAAAGCAAGAGCCTGTCTCAAAAAAAAAAAAAAAAAAAAGTCCCAGGGCCAGAGATTTAGCTCAGTGGTTCCAGCGCCTGCCTCACAAGCGCAAGGTCCTGAGTTCAATCTGGGAAACCACATACAATGCTGGGCCTGGTGACTCACGCCCACCAGCCATCAATACCACATACCACAGTGCTGGGTGTGGTGGTTCACGCCTGTAATCCCAGCACTGGGGAGGCAGAGGCAGGAGGATTGCTGAGTTTGAGGCTTACCTGGGCTACAAGGTGAGCTCAGGGCCAGCCTGAACTACAAAGCAAGACCCTGTCTCAAAAAAAAAAAAATGTCCCAGGGAACCGAAGAGATCTCTTGAAGGGGAAGACATGGCATGATAGAGAGGAGGACTTGGGACAACTTGTACGACTGTCATCCCTTTATGACATCTCTGTGACTCCTGCCTGGCTGGCTGAGTCATGCCCATGCCCATCCATGGGCTGTTGAATGTTAAAGACACTTGGAGTGAAGTTGGATGACTGAGTCAATGGCAGCCGGCTACTCGTCCATCTCAGGATGCGGCAATCTGGGTGAGCCTGCCAGAAACTGACGGGCCACAGATCTGTCTCCTAGGGTCCAGGGTTCCTAAAGCCAAACTTGATCATTTTGGTTTTTGTTGTCTTCTGAGATGGTCTCATTGTGCAGTTCAGGCTACCCTTGAAATTTGCATGTGTCCCAGGCTAGCCTCGAATTTGTGGCAATGCTGCCTCAGCCTCCCGAGTGCTGGGACTGCAGGGATGTGCCACCATGCCCAGCAGCTTTCATGGTTTTAAAGCAGCTCATTCTCTCTTGGGGCATAATTAGCAGCCATATGGGGTTGGAAAGGTAAGTCTCTGGGGTCAGGTGGACAGGTAGTTGTATTCCTGGATGAGGACAGTATCTGTGGGATTCGTCCCACACACACCCCACCGCGCTTTTCCCTTATCCCCTCCTCCCTCTGGATTTCTCTTTAGATTTATTTTTAGCCTGTCGGGGCTTCCCAGGATTCGGGAAACTTGTTTCCCATCTTGTCCCTGGAGGGTTCAGCTCGCACAGCTTTGGTCTGCTGGCTGACCGGGCTAAGAAGGGCCTACTAGCGTGGTTAATGAAATATGGATCAAATAAAAACATTTTTACCTCTGATACTAGCGCATCACCGCCCTTTCCCGGCTCCATTCATTCATGGTTAGACCCATAGGTATTTATTCCTAAACTTGCTTCCCTTTCCCCGCACCACAGGGACTGCCAGCTTCTCGCCACTTGGCGGCAGTCCGGGGTCCTCTATACAGGGTGAAATGGCCGAGTGCCAGGGCCAAGCACACTGGAAGCGCCCCATAAACAACCCAGAACAGTCCCGGCCCACGCACCGTCCCAGCTCGTCTCTGCCTGGGATGCGGCGGCTCCAAACTCCGCTGCTTCTGATTGTGCCGGAAGTGGTTTCCAAGGCGACGGCTCACGGGGCGGGACGAGACCAGGGCGGCCGCGGCGCCGCGCTCGGAGCGAGGCGGGTCCGCGCTGCTCCTGGGCGCTGGGTGCGTGGGGCCCGCGCGCCGGGGCTTGGCCGCCTGGGACCGCCAGGGCAGAGTGGCGGGGCGCAGCTGACAGCCGCCACCGCGCGCCAGCTGGCCCGCTGGGTGGCCCTGGGCGAGCCGCGTGCAGATCCGGGTGCTCTCGAGGACAAGGAGACCCGGGCCCGCGCCCGCTAGCGGAGGGCTAGGCCAGCCTCACACTCGCGCAGTCCCGCCTCCGCGCGCCGCCTGGGCCGCGCCCCCCGGCCTGAACTACTGCGCGCTCCGGGACGGTGAGGTTTCCTGTAGCGTGGCTGGGAGGGAGGTCGGTGACTGCCCCGTGACCCCGGCTCACCCTCCCCCGCGTCTCTCTGCAGCGCCCCTGGTCTTCCGGCCCGGGCTCTCCAAGGCGTCTCACATGGGCCGGCTCAGAAACGCCAAGATCCACGTGGAAAAAGCTGTCAAGGTCTGCAGGGAGGGATGGGGTACGGGACTGTCAGACAGCCGTGAACTATTAATGTATTTCAGCCCTAAAAACCAAACCGCCTAGGCCCACACCCATCCCCAAGTAACTCCCTCCTGGGGCCGAGCTTGCTGTAGGAGCTGTCTGTGCCTTCTCCACCTCTTCACCTCATCCTCATCGCTATGGCCCCTCTGGTATGGTTGCCTGCCCTTTCCCACCCAACTCCTGGCCGAAGCCACTCCCTAGAGCCCCTCTTAACCTCCAGGAGGAGGCGTCTGCATCCACACACCTTAGCCCCAGCCCTTGACCTCTCAGCTCAGGGGGCTTACAAGCATTTCAGACTCGTTCCCAACCATACCAATTTTCCTGCCAGAAGTCCAGACTTTCTGCTGTTCAGCCCTCTCATCCTATCAGCAAATCATTCATCACCTTTACCTGTTGGGGCTGCAACCCCCAAAGTGACTTTCATCCCTCACCTCCCCTTCTCCTGTGATCGTTCTCCAAGCCTGTACAGGTCACAAGGGCCTTCTGAATGGCCATCCCATCTCCTGTCTGTTCTCCAGATTGCAGCAAGACAAACTCACAGCCTCCACCTGTGCACTCCTGCCTTTGCCTTTGGTGCTCCATACCACGTGTGTAGCGTAAAATCCAAGTACAGGCTTCACGGCCTGAGAGCCCTCCACAGTTCAGCCACTGCCTACTCCCCAGGAACTGTTCCCCCATCTCCAGACCCTGAGTGTATCTGAAATATTATTTTACTATAACCATGTTACTGTGCACATTCCTCTCATTGTTTATAAGCTGTCTCTCCTGGTGGACTTCTGTCTTACAGGCAGAGAGAGTAACTAGTTTTTTTTTTGTGTCTCACTTGGCTCTCAGGTGATGCTTGTTGAAAAGTTCCATTTTATATCTACAGCAGAAAAAGATCTTTATGATCCAAGGCCGATACCCAGTGATCCGGGGTCTCTTACTCCAGAGGGGCTGGGTAGAGAAGAAGATGGTTCACCACTCAGGCATCACCCTGTTGCCCTCCCAGAAGGATCCAGATAACCCCACTGTGGGCGATAGCGACACCACTGAGGATGGTGAGCAGTTCCCCCTTTCTGAAAGCCTCTCTCCAGGGTCCTTTCTCTTTGTACCCACTGCCCCAGAGTCGGGAGTGTGGGGTAGGGATGAGGGTCTCATCAGGCCTGGGCTCTGCATCCACAGAAGATGATGAAGAGTACAAGACGTTCCAGCTGCCACAGCTGGCTGACTTCGGTGACTGTCTGGAGTTCAGTGACCTGGATGGGACACACGCTCTGATGGTGAGGCCCACTGGCCGAGACGAGGCAGGTGCTGACAGGGTCTCTGAAGTGGACAAGAGAGTGCAGGGTCTAGCAGGGTGACCTCAGACAAATCCTTTCTCTGGCTTCAGTTTTGCAATCTATACAAAAATATACTGCTGCTCCAAAGGGTGCAGGAGGCCTGCAGAGTGCTGAAGGACACAGATGAGGCCAGTATATCTGGTGTGGTCATTCTCCTCTCCTAGTGAAGGTTTCTTGTTTATCTCCACCATCCATCCTTGGCAAGTGAAGCTGCAGGGAAGGCCTTGCAGGGTGTGGGTGACCTTGTGGTGGACAGGCATGTGAGTTGAGTTGAAGGCATGGCACTGCACCTCACTGAGCTGAACTCTACGAAGGCGAGGGGGGTGTTGTTGGTTTTTTGTTGTTTTGAGGCTGAGTCTCGCTATGTAGTTCAGGCTGACCTTGAACTCATTATGTAGCTCAGGCTAGCAATCCTCCTGCCTCAGCCTCCTGAGTGCTGGGATTATAGGCACATAATAACCCGGCGAACATTGGTGTTTCTGTGTCAGAAAAGGTTGAATACTGGCATTTTTCTGGAGTTCAGCTTTGTGAAGATGGGCAGGTCACCCTTTCTGTTCCTCACTTTCCTCACACGTGAGATGGGGATTATAGTAAAGCCTACCCCACAGAGCTCAGTTGAGGACTGACATACAAAGTTCTTAGCAAGATCCAGCACTGGTGTTACTGGTTATTCTTATTCCCAGGGTTGTAGGAAAGACAGAGACATTAGGTCTGTGCCAGGGCTTTGTCATGTGTGAGCCATCTGCTTGCAGTGTGTCGTGGCACTGGGCAAGTCCTTGGTGGCCCTAGACTGGAGAGAGGGGCCACGCAGACCTGGCCTGTCTACTCCTGAGAAAGATGTCTTTTCATGCTTTACACATGACAAGATGCTGTGTGCCCAGCTTCCTGGGCAGCGTTCTCTCCTGCCTGTCCCCTCCCCATGTCTACCTCCTCCTTTCCAGTCTCGCATGGTTCGGAATGAGACCCCCTACCTCATCTGGACCACTCGGCGGGATGTGCTAGACTGTCGCTTCCTCAGCAAGGACCAGATGATAAACCATTATGCCCGGGCTGGCTCCTTCACCACAAAGGTGGGCTCCCAGGAATGGGCCCCAGTGTGTACCCAGCCCTGTTGTCTATGGCCACAACAGAGTTCTTGGGAGAGCAAAAGCTCTGGGCCTCAGTGAGATGGAGTCATTGAGTTACTCGCAGGCTTGGGCTCAGCTCAGGACCCACATGGCATCTGGCCCCTGAGGACAGAAATGGGCTCCAGATTCACACAGGGCCTGGAGCCCAGACAGATATGTAGGTTGTGATCATGAGCAGGAAGAGCCTTCCCTCCTGAGCAAGGCATTTCTCGTGGCTCCTGATTTACCTGGATTTCTTAGCAAGTTGCCTTGCCTCTCCCAGCTTTGATGTTCTTACATTCATTCATTCATTCATTCATTCATTCATTCATTCATTCATTTTTATTTATAAGACAGAGTCTCGCTTTGTAGTTCAGGCTGTCCCTGAGCTCACTATGTAGTGCAGGCAAACCTTGAACTCGGCAATCCTCCTGCCTCTGCCTCCCAAACACTGGGATGACAGGCGTGAGTCACCATGCCTGGCACTATGGTTTGTGGTACTGACTGCTGGTGGGCATGAATCACCACACCTGGTATTGTTGTATGTGGTTATTGGGATCAGACTCAGGACCTTGGGCTTGCCAGGCAGGCACCGGAACCACTGAGGTAAATCTCTAGCCCCTTCTTTGGGTTTTTTGAGACAGGGTCTAGCTATGTAGTTCAGACTGGTCTTGAATTCACTGTGTAGCCCAGGCTGGTCATGGTGCACCTCCTGCCTCAGCCTCCTGAGTGCTGGGATTAATAGTGTGTGCCACCAGGCCTAGCTCAAGTTATCTCATTTTTCTATGAATCCCAAGGATCCTCCTTGTAGGGTGTGGTGAAGAAGCAGGGCTTTCCCACAGGGGCTGTGTGACATTGTTGTGAGGGCTGGGAAGGCTGGCTGAGAAAGCAGTCTTCATGGAGCTCAGAGGACAGAAGGAGGAGGCAGGTGTGCAGAGAGATCTGGGTAGACCAGGCCTCGCCTCGGCAGAGCCTCTGGGCCTGTGCAGGTCTTCCTGTCTGTCTGGCCATGTGCTGTATACCCTGCCCACCTCTGACTGACTCCACAGGTGGGTCTGTGTCTCAGCCTCCGGAATCTGCCCTGGTTTGATGAGGCTGATGCCGATTTCTTCTTCCCTCGCTGCTACCGCCTGGGTGCTGAAGATGACAAAAAAGCCTTCATAGGTAAGGCAAGCCCCAGCCCTTGACTGAGCCCTCAGGCTGGAGGACAGGGCTTAACACCAGCCTGCCACCTCCACAGATCTCCCCCATCTGGCCCTTCTCCTTCTTATTCACCTTCCTCAGGGAGCCTGTTGGCCTGGCCGGCCTAGACCTCCAGAAAAGTGCAGACACCCCAGCTCATATTCCAGAACAGGCTCTAGAAGTTGTGTCTGGAGCACAGCCTAGATTCCAGGCCTATCAGAAGTTCTATTAGCTGGGTTGGGTTCTAAAAAAAGTGATTGATTGGCTGTGGTTTCCTAAGACAGAATAGGTTCTGAGAGCAAAGTATGTTCTAACTTCAGGTCAGAATTTGGAACCCCAGATGCTGTGTTTCGGTTGTGTTCCGGACCTGAAGCAGTTTGGATCAGGGTTGGGCTCTGAGTAGATGAGGAGCAGCAGGTCTGATCATGTCCTGGGTCTGATTCGATAACTGGGACAAGAGCCCGGTTCTAGAGACAGACCAGGTTAAGTCAGGTTCTGGACCCAGAATGGGGCAAGTCACGATCAGGTTCCAGAACCAGAACAGGCCTCAAGCCTAGGGGCTGAGCAGGATATCCCCTGCCCTGGGAGCAGAGGACTTCTGGCTGACAGCTGCCCGCAACGTTCTCAAGCTGGTGGTGAAGTCGGAGTGGAAGTCGTACTCTGTCCAGGCAGAAGACAAAGAGGCTGCAGGTAGGTGCTGTGGCAGCCCCACTGCCCACCCACGTGTCCACCAGTGCCTGCTTGGTGGTTACCCAGCACCCAGGGTGCCACCCAGGGTACCCACCACTCATCTGCTTGTCTGTTCCACCACACCTCCATCTCTTGTCTCCTCACTCGCTGCCAGCCTTCAGTTCCACACATCTCTTCGTCCTGCCTGCCCGCTGCTCACTTTTCCATCCTCTCGTCTCCCCGCTGCCATGCTTCTCCCACACATACCCTTGCCTTTCTGTCCACTTGTTCCTCGGTCAGGTTGCCCTGGGCCTGCTTTGGAAATGTGCTGGGAAGGGCAGAGGAAGATGCAGCACCCCGCCTGTGGGTGCCCTGAGGAGCAGGAAGCTGTGAAACTGTGTTACAGTTGTCCCAAGGACTGAGGGACATGGGTCCCCTAGTCCTGTATTCCCAGGCCCCTCAGCCAGGGCAGCACTCCACAGAGGAGAGACACCCCGCCTCTCCCAGAGGAGCCCTTGTATTGCAGTCTCCCGGCCAGGCGTGTTGGGTATGGGAGGACTGTGTGCAGGATTGGAGTACTGGCTCTCATGCGGCAGAGACTCTGCCCTTACCTTCCACGGGAGTATTCTTGGGCATGGGTCAGGCTGCAGGGGCTGAGACCCTCTGACTCTGAGGTCTGAGCAGTCAGCGCTTTGGGTGGGGGGTTGTGACTACACATGTAGTAAGTGCTTCGGGTTCAGAGTCCCTGGAGTGGGCACAGTTCTGGTGTGTTAGGACTTAAGGAATTGCCTCAGGCTCGGTCTCCTCTATAGAGAGGGCTACCTGGGCCAGTGGTGGTGAACCTATGGTATGTATGTTATTTGGGTGTGTTTTTTTAAAAAAAAAAAAAAAAAAGATGGTAGTGTAGAGTTGTTTGTTCTCAATTAAAACCTCAGGATTTGGGTTTAATTGCAGTGTTGGCACTCAGTGTATAAACAAGTGGCTTTTGTGTTCCAGTTTGAATACTAAGCTGTGAAAGGTTCTTCATCCCTGGCCTAGTCCAAGGTTTCTTAGGGCTTGACAGACAGGGCCTCGGCTGTGTCCAGAGGAGCTGCAGGTGTATGCTGGAGCCACAGGTGCAGGGAGACCTGGGGACATTTAGTATAGAGCCTTAAGGGACAGAGAGGGCCTGGGCTGACAGGGCCAAGGGTGAAGCACTCAGGTGGCAGGTGATTCGGGGCACAGCCTCAGGTGAGTGACAGGTCCAGGCTCATGCTGGACTTCAGGTGTGTTTAGGAGAGGCCTCAGGTAAATGGACATGAGATGCATTACCTGTCTCAGTGTGGACCAACAGCCCCTTCATATGTCTGCAGGAGGTAAGCCATCTAAGAAGCAGGAAAAGAAGCCAGTGGCAGTGTCCCCAGAGTTTGTGGATGACGCCCTGTATGCCTGTGAGGAACACCTCAGCAACCTGGCCCACATGGACATTGACAAGGATGTAGAGGCGCCTCTGTACCTGAGCCCTGAGGGGTGGGCGCTCTTCCTCCAGCACTATTACCAGGTGGTCCAGTGAGTACTTCAGGGCGGGGCACAGGCAGATGACCAGAAACAGGCCTCCTCCCCAGGCCCACCCTATTTTTACTCCTGCTTTTCTCCTGCTCAAGAACCCTTGAGGGCTCCCACTGCCTCTGAACCACTCTTCTCAGCTGTCAGCACAGCACAGCCCTAACCTCACCTGAGCTGTCAGGTGGACTTGGAGTCAAGGCCTAGCTTCACAGTTTGTGAGCTTAGGGATCTTGAGAATATACTCATCTTCTGAACTTTCCTTTTCTCAAATGCAAATTAATGTCTACCCTAAAGGTAGGGTAAGAGGAAATACTTTGTAAGTATGTGCTCAGCACCAGCCCAGGGTCTCTTATGAACTAAGAATGTAGGCCACTGGAGAGGCCTACACCAGATGCTAATTCCTCAGGAGATAAACAGGAAGAGGGCTTCAGTCATCAGTCAGGTCTGGACCACACTGGGTTGAATAGAGTTGATCCCACAGGCTTAGCCGCTTGAGACCCTGCTGGCAGTGGAGCTGGCAGGAGATAGGGGTGATGGAGCACTGCAGTGCCTCTGTGCTGAGTAGCCCATGCCCTGGGCTCAGTACCCAGACAGAGACACACACCCAGCCCCCCGCCACAATCTGGGGGAGGGAAACAGACATAACCAAATAAGCATCCGGATCAGTGGGAGGTGAGTGACAAGAAGAGAAAGGCAACAGGGAGGTGTGATACCAGCGTGCTTGAATGCTGTTAGACGGACAGGAACCACCTGCTAGCCAGTCCTGGGTCCAGAACAGGAAGGGAACAAACACGAAAAGTGCCTTCTGGTGAACCAGTCAGGCATTTGAATCGAGGCAGTCACAGCTCAGCAGCTGGATGAAGAACACTTCCCCGGAGGGCAATTGAGGGCACTGTGGGCAATGTGTGGAGAGCCCTGGCTGGGTCCCTGGCACCCACGGCACCCCATCACAGCAGCTGGTGCGGTGCTACTCAGCCAAACACAGTTTGAATATGAAGCAGGCGGTGGAGGCAGAAGCTGAGTAGAGTGGCTGGTGAAGGAAGGGATTCCTCTGGCCTTTCCTACTCTTGGTGGAGGCCCGTCAGGGCAGAGCTGGGTGGCAGTGGGTGAGGTCGGTATGGGAGAACTCTGTCTGAATCCAGGGGAAAGCGCAGCCCTAGCTCGCAGGACTGTGGCTCGGGGGACCTTACCTCACACTGCCCACATCCCACCATCTCCCCACAGCGAGGGTGCCAAACTCAAGCACCTGGACACTCAAGTCCAACGCTGTAAGGACATCCTGCAGCAGCTGCGGGCCGTGGTACCCCAGATGGACATGGAAGGGGATCGCAACATCTGGATCGTGAAGCCAGGAGCCAAGTCCCGTGGACGAGGTGGGGATCAGGCCCTGCTTCCTGCGCCAGTACCATCACCTGTGTCCCCCACTAGAGGCCAGAGAGGTCAGGGCAGATGCCCAGACTGCCTGGGTTGAAATCCCAGCTCTATTTTAATGGTCTGCATGACCTTGAGTAAGTTACTTCCCTGCTCTGGGCCTCAGTTTCCTGGTCTATGACGTGGGGATGATAATGGTGCATGGGTAGAGTACAGCGGTATGCCTGAGGTTGTTGGGCAAGTGCTAGGCCCAGCCCTTGCCCACACACCGGCTCTGGGATGGCAGTGCCAGTGCCCACTCACCTAGGTTTCATGACCCCAGGCTCTCAGATGTTCCCAACACGTCCTGGTGGGATTCAACACAGAGGCTAAGGACATGGACGTGGGAGGCACACCGAGTTCAGGCTCTGTCCTCTGCCTCTTTTCTCCTCTTGCGCGCGGCTCACCATCGGGGAAATGGAGCTGCTGTCCCCCGAAAGGCTTAAATGGCAGAGGCATGGGGAAAGCCCTCGGATCCCAGGGTGTAGCCTGGAAACCACTGGGGCCTGGCTCTCCTGACTGCCCAGTGTGGCATGCTGCAGCTTGAGCAGGGCCCTCCAGTTACTGGCCCAGGTGGACTCCTGTTCTGGAAGCTGTTGCAGCTCCCGACACTGAACACACTCCTCTTGGGGATGAAATATCACAACAAAACCAGAATTGGAAGGAAGGGGATTTAGCTCAAGTGGTACCGTTCCAACCTTGGACACACAAGAGCTGAGTTCAATCCCCAGTACCGCAAAAAAAAAAAAACCCAAAAAACAGAATTGGGAGTCGGGCATTAGTGGTGCACACCTATAATCTCAGGATTTGAGAGGCTGAGGTAGGAACATCACAAATTTAAATCTAGCTAAAGTTGCTTACCAAGACTCTGTCTCAGACACCAGTAACAACAAGAAACTCCAAAGGAGCAAACAAGCCAAACCAGCATTGGATTGTTTGCTTTTTCTACCTTGTGTTGACTTTTTTCTAATTTGGAAAATATGTGGTTATTATATTTTTTTAAAGAAGACAGATAGAAGATCCTGATACAAAACAAAACAAAAACCTGAACCACCCTGATCTCACTGACAGATAACTGCTGTTGGCCCCTGGCTGTGTTTCTTTTCTTTCCTTTTTTGGTGCTTTTCTTTGAGACAGGATCACATTTTTGTGGTTCAGAATGGCCTTAGAGATCTTCCTACTTCAGCCTTCCTGGTGATAGAATTACAGGCATGTGCTGCCACACCCAATTTGGTGGATTTCTTTCTACATTTTTTCCCTGTGCATTTGGGGTGTGTATGTGTGTTGTATTTTATTTTAAACAATGCTATGCTGTAGCCATATTCTTCACTTATATTTTTATATCAACTAAGACAAAAACTCATTTTACTTTTGTAGCTTTTTTTTCTGAAACATGGTCTCTGTGTTTACTATTGCCCAGGCTGGCTTTGTGTTTTCCCTCTCAGCCCCCCACCCCCCTGTGACTGGAATTACAAGCATACGGCACCACACCTGGCCTGCTTTCTTAGCACTGGACATTGGAAATCACTTTAGTATATCTTTTTTTTTTTTTTTTTTTTTTTTGCTTTTTGGAGACAGGGTCTCGCTTTGTAGTTCAGGCTGGCCCTGAGCTCACTATTGTGCAAGCCGTTCATATCGGCAAGCCGCTGCGAACTCAGCAATCCTCCTGTCTCTGCCTCCCGAGTGCTGGGATTACAGGCGTGAGCCACCATGTCCAGCATTGTGGTATGCGGTGTTGATTGTTGGTGGGCGTGTCTCCACGCCCACCATTATATGTGGTTACCAGGGATCGAACTCATGTCCTTGCGCTTGCGAGGCAGGCGCCAGAACCACTGAGCTAACCCTCCGGCCCTAGTATATCATTTAAAAAAAATTTTTTTTAAACAGTTCAGGCTGGTCCTGAGCCTACTATGTAGCCCAGGCAAGCCTCAAACTCAGCAATCCTCCTGCCTCTGCCTCCTGAGTGCTGGGATGACAGGCGTGAGCCACCACATCTGTCACTGTGGCATGTGGTTACTGGGGTTCGATCTCAGGACCTTGCGCTTGCTAGGCAGGCGCTGGAACCACTGAGCTAAATCTCTGACCCTCTTTTTTTTTTTTTTGGCTTTTTGAGACAGGGTCTCGTGTTGTAGTTCAGGCTGGCCCTGAGCTCACTATGGTGCCCAGCAAGCGGCCGTGAACTCAGCAATCCTTCTATCTCTGCCTTTCGAGTGCTGGGATTACAGGCGTGAGCCACCACGCCCGGCATTGTGGTATGCGGTGTTGATTGTTGGTGGGCGTGTCTCCATGCTCAGCATTATATGTGGTTACTGGGGATTGAACTCAGGTCCTTGCGCTTGCGAGGCAGGCGCTGGAACCACTGAGCTAACCCTCTGGCTCTCTGGCCCTCTTTTTAATTTAAAAGGTTTTCTTTTTTTTGAGACAGAGCCTCACAATACAGTTCAGAATGGCCTTGAACTCACTATGCAGCAAATTTTTCTCCTGAGTTAGCCTCCCTTGTGCTGGGATTACAGATGTGCACTACCACACTTAAAGTTATTTTATGGGCACTTCATTTGATTTATTTTTCAAGTTTTTGAGACTGTCTCAACTGTGTTGTCCCAGCTGGCCTCCTAGATCCAGGCAGGAGATTTAGCTTAGTGGTTCAGGTGCCTGCCTAGCAAGTGCAAGGTCCCTGGTTCAATCCCTGGTAACCACATACTACTATACTGGGTGTGGTGACTCACCCTCCCAGCAATCAGTACCACATACCACAATGCTGGGCATGGTGGCTCATGCCTGTCATCCCAGCACTCAGGAGGCAGAGGCAGGAGGATTGCTGAGTTTGAGGCTTGCCTGGGCTAGTTTTTGAGACTGTAGTGAGCTCAGGGCCAGCCTGGACTAGAAAGTAAGGCCCCGTCTCAAAATAAATAAATAAATAAAAAGTAAAAATAAAACTTCTAGATCTAAAGATCCTCCAACCTCAGCCTCCCACATAGCTGGGACCAGTATGTGCCATCACACCTGCCTGTTAGGAAGCTTTCAGACATACATAGAGGAAGAGAATAACAAATCCCCTTGTAGCTACACTGAGATCTAACATTGTTTCTTTTTAAAAACCTTACTGAAGAGTGGGGTCTGTTGACAACGTGTGCACATGAGCCCTTAGGTACAGAGCATGTGCATGAGGAGACTTGTGCAGACAGCTCTCAGCAGCAGGAAGAGGAGAATCCCCTGCAGGCTGTAGCCTGCCTGCCCACCCCTCATTTCAGCACTGGTGGCCGCCTACCCTGAGGCCTGTGCAGTGCTGGCGTTGGGGCTCTGGGTGCTGCGCAGATGCTGCCTTGCTAGCACAATTCCACTCAGCAGCTGTGCACCAATACCACCCTTGCCTGGCAGAAGTCTGACTTTGGTTTTCTTGACTATTTCAAGTGACACCAAGATGAACATTCTGTGCACGTAGATTTCTAGGCCTTTCCACTTATTTCCTTAGGATAAATTCCTGGAAATGACTCCTGT
>PVIC010031608.1:0-21205 GCA_004025085.1 Thryonomys swinderianus | reverse complement strand
TGTTGACATTTGCAGACACATTGAATAGGTCTCAGAACAATTGCTCACTAAACAAACCAACTTTCAAAGCAGAGGAAGAAAAGACTCACCCACTAACTAGCCTGAGGTCATTTCTTCAAGTTCCTTACCTCTTGTCCTTACCCAGGATTAGGTTCTTTTTTTTTTTTTTTTTTTTTGCATTTAGAAAACACATCCACACCTCAAATTCCACTTAAGCTAGATAAATTGGAATTAACAGCAATGACAGAAAAGGAAAAATGGGAGAACAAGAAATAAAAACATTCTGCTTTTTCCTTAGTTCGGACCCTGAGGCTGAGGACAAGGAAATAGAGCTGTATGGTTTAAGATGTAAAGATGGGTGTGGAGATTTTTGATCAGACAATTGATATCAGTTTAAATCTAGGGCAGGAAGAGTCCCTGAGGATGATGAAGAGAGTTTAGTATTGTGGCTGTGGCACTCACAGGTCACAGGACATCTCAGTTCTATTGATTTATTTGTTTTTGCTCTAAAGATCTCTATGTGCGCTGACCAGTGGTAGCTGATAGCTACATGAGTTACTTAAAGTCAAATGAATTCAATTCAGTAAAAGCAAAAATTTAGTTCTTTAGCTGTTCTAGCCCCTTGTAGGCATCTTACTGCCACACATGGTAGTGGATCATCTAGAGTTTCCTGTGTCACAGGAAATCCTATCTGATGGTGCTGCCCAAAGCTCCTGGGGCTCCCTGTGAGGACCACAGACACTCGCTGCTTGAAGCCAGGACTAAGTATGCAGGGGCCCAGGCGCACACAAGTGTGGGCGATGCCCCGAAGAGCACAGCTCTGGGCAGGAGATGGTGGCGACTCTGTAAGGAGGTTAGGTTGGACATCTCATATGCAGCCTTTGTCCCACTAGGGCAGCGGCGCCCATCAGCTTTGTGGGTAGCCAATTGCAGAGGAGGCGACACCACAGTCTAGGGTTTGCGGGCTGCTGTTTGTCTACTGCTCTGTCATAAAGAAAGATAAAGCAGAGTCCTTCATACGAAAAGCAGTGCACCTTGAAACCATAATGTTAAGTGAAATAAGCCAGACCTAGGAACTTATATTGCATGGTTTCTCTTCTATGAGAAAGCCCAAAGTATAAGTAAAGAGTAAAATAGATAGATAATAAGATAAAAGATAATAAGATAAGAAGATAAAATAGACAATAAGAGAGAGAGAGAGAAAGAGTGTATGTGTGGGGGAGAATCTTTCCAGATAGATTTGTTTTTTAAAAAAGAGTGAGTTGATCTGCAACCTGTTATGGTAGAAAGCAAAACAATGTATCATAAGCAGAAAATGAACCAAAAAATTTTCTCCTTTTTGGGAAGGTTATCACCTCTATTTGGGCAATGAATGGTCAGTAAACATTATCATCAGTTTGAAAAAGTCATTAAAATTAATGCAAATTCTTAAATATCTTAAAAATCTTTGAACCTAGCTAGACATTGGATTTTAAATCTACAAATATAAACAACATTAGCATGATAAGAAACAATTTGCGTTTTGTATAAAAGTGTTAGGACAAAAAATATATTTAGGACATGTGGGTGCTAGTGGGTCAACTAATTATTAGTGAAGAGTAAAAATAAATCACGCAAAAAAACCTGCGTGTACATAAAGCTCATTTGTTGCCTTATTTCAATCGCATATTTATGAAGCGGAACTCGGCAGAGAAGAATCGGAGTGAACTTATGAGTCGGCAAGATCAAATGATTTCTGCCAAGATCTGGAAACTTTCTCTATCCTAAACTAATGGACAGATGATTAGGAGAAGATATGACCATTTCCTTAACTTTTTTGTTGCTTTTCTTAATCTACACCTTGGAAGGTAGGGGTCCGTCGAGGCCCCTTGCTCTTTAATTAGGCACATAGAGGCTTCCCCAGGGTGCTTGGGTGTTTGTCGTTCTTTCTGTGGACGCAATTTTAAGGTTGGGATCAGTAGACCCGACCAACACTCCCACAAATTTATCTCAGTTCTGAGTACCGGACAGTGATATCCGAGGTTTGAAGAAAACAGTCTGCACGGGTCAGAGTAAGAGCGAACAGAACAAATGCCATATCCTAAATTACCCAAAGCGACATTCTGTTCAGTCCTTCCCCTTCTCCTCACAGTCCACTAGCTTCGCTCCCAGGTAAGTGACCCAACATCAGCCAGCCTCCCTGTAGGTGAAATCAGTTTACTCACAGAGCGGCTGCCTCCTCCTCCTCCTCCTTCTTCTGGTGCTGCACCAGCCCACTCCGCAGCCCTTGGCAGCCCAAGGTGCTTTTCTACCCTGCAGCAATCCTCTGGGCCTCCAGGCCAGGGACGAGTGGTCTGTGATTGGGAGGAGGCCTCTCACGTGGGCCGAGCCTGGTGCTGCCTGAACCTGCCCAGCTGAGCCGAGAGAGCGGCAGGAAGCCCTGTGAGCAGATTGCTATAGATTCAGAGCTGGTGATTCTGACCAGTGCAGCTGTCTTGACAGGGCTTCATTTATCACTTCTTTGAATCCTTCCGAAGTCTGGGCTTTACGGTTAGAATATTATCTTGTGGTTGTTTTTATTTGTGTTTGGCTTGTTCAGTTACGGCTCACTTCTGTGCATGCTGGTGCCTGTCTCCCTGCCTGGGGTCTAGTCCAGCTTCAGTTTCTGAAACTTGCACCTGGTGCCAAGGGGGTTGGGGGTCGAGAGGGACAGTAGCTTCCTGAGTGCTGCTCGTGCTGTGGATGGCGCAGAGACTAAGGAGCAGGAGATAGGGAAGCAGGAAGACGAGGTGAAATTCAGGCAGAGGGGCTCCAGTCATTACCTGTCTTCCTGTCTCTGTCCTTCCCAATTCCCTCCCTCTGTGTGTCATACTCTGCATCAAGGATATAGTCTCTAAAGGTGAATGGCGCCTCACTACACATCCCTCCATGGCTTGTGTACCCGCCATTGGGATGGGCGAGGGCAGCAGTATTAGAATCTGTTGGGTGCTTTCATCATAAATTTGGGAGTTCCTCAGTCACCAGGTAGATTCTTTGAGAGCAGATGCTGAGACAGGGTTTAGTACAGTGTCTTTTTGTTTTTTCATTGGTACATTTTGATCATTATATATACACATCACAGTTAAACTCCACATTGAGAATTTGTACCAGTATATGACACAACTTAATTTTCATTTCCCCTTCCCCCATCCCTATAAAAACAAGCTTTGTTTCCTTTTCTTTGAGTTAGGGTCTTGCTTTGTAGTTCAGGCTGGTCCTGAGCTCACTATGTAGCTCAG
The DNA here is from genome assembly GCA_004025085.1 of Thryonomys swinderianus. NCBI lineage: Eukaryota > Metazoa > Chordata > Mammalia > Rodentia > Thryonomyidae > Thryonomys > Thryonomys swinderianus. Next base: position 17,948 of record PVIC010031608.1, on the reverse strand, counting down.
GCAAACCTCAGATTTAGCAATCCTCCTGCCTCTGCCTCCTGAGAGCTGAGGTTACAGGTGTGAGCCGCCACGCCACCGGCTAGTATAGTGTCTTAACAGGGAGTAGACAGAGATGAAAATCTCATAGGAGGGGAGGGGATGCAAACTGCAATATAAATGGAACAGTCTCAGATATCCCACTGGGGGACTTCTGGAGGAAGACGGCTGGGCAAGGCCTCCACTAAGTCCCTCCACAGTGTGCCCTCACTTGTAGGTCCCCCTGGGAAGGCAGCTGCCTGAGCTGGGGCAACTCCATGAGGTGACAGAGGCCTGGAGGCTGCCAGAGAGGGGTTGTTTGTTTCAGGACTTCTCCCTGATAACCTTCCCAATGCCCAGTGTGGGGGCCATCATGGTTTTGTGTGGCTGGCTCAGGAAAGGCACTGTCCCTTTCTGTTGGCTATGCACCTCCTCTGCGTGCCCCTCTGCAGCAGCACTGTAGGTGGGTGGTGTTCAGGCCTACCACTGAGCGTTCTCTCTGGACCTGGCCAGGCCACCTGACACAGGACGGTGCTCTGTCCACTTCCTTAGCTGGCAGTCAGCAGTGTCCCCCTGGCTCACCTGCGCTCTTGCACCTCATCCTCACACCAATCTGCCCCAGGTGCCCCGGGAGCCTTGAACTGCTGGGGTCTGGCTGTCCTCAGCATGCTGCACCACTGCACTGTCCCCTGGCACTCTCTCACCTTTCCTCTGGTAGTCCCAAGGCAATCCAGGAAAGCTGTCAACAGATAATGTGCTATCTGACTGGGTTAAAGATGCTGGTCCTGCACACTCCTCAGAACTTTCATCTCTGGAGTGAGGTGAAATCTCAGTGTTGTTTTCATTTGCATCTCTCGAATGACCAGTGATGTTGAACATTTCTTCATATGTTTCTTAGCTGCTTTGACTTCTGCCTCTGAGAAGTGTCTGTTCATTTCAGATGCCCATTTTTGAATTAGGTCTTTAAACTTGGGGAGGCTGATCTGTTTAAGTTCTTTATATACTGTAGATAATAGCTCTTTGTCTGATGAACAGCTAGTAAAGATTTTTTCCCATGTTGTTGGTTGTCTTTTAGAAGTGCCAGCGATTCTGTGGCTGTGCAGAAGCTTTTCAGTAGGAGGAGATCCCATTTGTTAATTCTTTCTGTTAGTTCCTGTGCTATAGAGGTTTTATTCATAAAGTCTCTGCCTATGCCAATGTCTCCAAGAGTTTTACCTAACCTGTTTTCCAGCAGGCTTATTGTTTCTGTTTTAATGTTTAAATCTCATATCCATTGTGAGTTTAGTTTTGTGCATGGTGAAAGAGGTAGGTCTAGCTTTAGCTTGGGATTGTAGAGTTGTGCAACCATTGTGGAGATCAGTGTGGAGATTCCTCAGAAAACTAGGACTAGGGGTCCCATTTGACCCTGCTATCCCTCTGCTAGGAATATACCCGAAAGAATTTAAAAAATCACATTGGAAAGACAGATGTACACCCTTGTTCATAGCAGCTCAGTTCCTGATAGCTCAACCTTGGAAACAACCCAAATGCCCATCAACTGGAGACTGGATAAAGAAGATGTGTTTTTTTTTTAATAAAATGGAGTATTATTCTGCCATAAAGAATGACAAGATTGATTCATTTATGTACAAATGGATACACCTGGAGGACACGCTAATGAGTGAAATAAATAGGTCACAGATAGGCATATACCGGATCTTCTCTTTGATATGAGCACCTCTAAATGCAAATGAGCTTCTAGAAAGTATGACAGTTTTTGTAGAATGAGAAATTTCCATAGGAAATTTGGTGTGGGGATGTAATGAGGGAAAGGAATAAATAGGATTCTGAAAGAAAATAAAAGAGCATGTATATAGGGGGTGGGTGGGTATATGGGTAAAAATGAGAATTGACTTGGGTCATATATTGGTACACATTCCCCAATGTTATGTGTGATTGTGAGATGTATATAAATTGTACCAATAAAAAATTCAATTTAAAAAGAAAAACTTTCATCTCTGGAGCAAGAGACCACCGGGACGTTTCTCTTCTTGATCACTGTGCCTCCTGACGGACCTCGCCCTTCACATGTGCTTTCCTGTGGGGGAGGGAGGCTGCTACGGTGGGGACTGGGCCAGGGCGCTGGGCTCCCTTTCTAGAGTTTTCTGAATTAAGAATGTGGATCATTAAATGTGTCTTGCTGTCTATGGTCACCGGTCAGGAAGAAGACTTCTCAGAGCATCATGCTGACTAAGATTTTGAGTGCTTACTTAAAATCCCTGTCACCTCTTATCACTTATACTCTTCCCAGTGACCCTGTGAGGAATATGCTACTATTGGCCCCACATCCCAGATGAGGGAGCTGAAAGTCCGTGATGTTCATTCCCTGTGGTTCTGGAGTTTCAGAGACCATAACTCCCCTTGTCCTGACCTTGCAGCCTGCACTCTTGTTTGAGTATATTTGTGTGGGAACCATGGGAAGGGAACGTAACTAGAACCTTTACATTAGATTTTAGTCTCCTGTGAGTCAATGGCACACGGTAAAATAATAATTAATACGTAGGCAGAAATGAGGTTCAGAGAGGCTAAGTCTGGGCCTGATCCATGTTATTTTGGGTAGCAAAAGAACCCAGGCCCCAGCCCATCACACCTTTTATTTAGCACCTTTAGAATAGCAGAATGTAACAGACCCCATGGGCAGGGCAGACACCTCCCATAGTCCTAGAGACATTATGCAGATGAAGATCTTGCTCGGCAGGGCAAACACTGGCAATAGAGTAGTTCCACCTTGAAGCATCACAGTTTGTGGGACCACTGGGAGTCTTTGTTGTTAGCAGAGGTGAAGGCCAGTTGAGTCCAGAGTCGTCTGTACCAGGAAGGCCTGATCAATTTTTTTTTTGTTTGTTTTTTGATTCAGGGTCTCGCTTTGTAGTTCAGGCTGGCCCTGAGCTCACTATGTAGCCCAGGCAAGCCTTGAACTCAGCAATCCTCCTGTCTCTGCCTCCCGAGTGCTAGGATTACAGGTGTAAGCCACCACACCCAGCACTGTGGTATGTGGTATTGATTGCTGGTGGGCGTGAGTCACCATGCCCAGCATTGTATGTGTATCTGGGATTGAACTCAGGACCTTGTGCTTGCGAGGCAGGCGCCGGAACCACTGAGCTAGATCTCCAGCCCAGGCCTGATCAATTTTATTTTTATTTTTATTTTTTATAGTTCAGGCTGGCCCTGAGCTTACTATGTAGCCCAGGCAAGCCTCGAACTCAGCAATCCTCCTGTCTCTGCCTCCCAAGTGCTGGGATTACAGGCATGAGCCACCATGCCCGGCAGGCCTGATCAATTTTGACCTTCCAATTATTTCTCCCAACACATGTTCTCAACACATTTGGATGGTTGGTAACTTTTAAAATGGTACTAAATTTTAAATTACTAACATGATTTTTAAAATTAACTGCTTAATTAAATTATAGGTAGTAGAATATTATTCCAGAGATAACACAGGAAGCTTTCTGTGAAGTTTGCTCCAGAATGTGTAAACCGGACAAGCCAGATCCCTGGTCAGGTTACTGGTGAGGACTCAGCTCCTATATTAAAAATGATGAAGTCCAACCTATAAACATTGTTCGAGGTGCCTCAAGTCCAATTGTCTAGAGCCTCTGAAAACTACCTTTTCTCAAATTGGTCTTGAATTTCTTTATAAGTTGTCCTGAAATGTATAAATTGTTTTTAAAAAAATTCTCATGGGTTCACTCTCTTAGCAGTCCTTTATTTCTCTTTGTACTCAGCATAAGGTCTGAGTGCCTCACTGGGGCTGACAAATTGCTGTGTATTCTGCTCCAAATCCGCTTACCTCCTGTGTACCCTACCCATGTAGACTTTGTGTTAGAGGAAATCCATTCTTTGGCTGCTTGCTGACGTGCTTCTCATGGTGGAGTCTTTGCTTTCCCTTCCTCTGAGAAATGTCTGTCACTCCCAACATCCTGAACCCCCTAAAATGTCCTGTACATCTACTTCAGTTACTTTTCCTCACATCACCTTGTTTTGTGTTTCTGTTGCAAAAGGAAGCAAAGTCTGTTAATTTGTTGTCTCTCATTCTTGGCTCTTCCCACTTTATCCTAACTACAGTAGTTCTGGAAGTCTGCTCTGGGAGGTTTGGAAGGAGTTAGTTCTCCTCAGTCCTGGAAGAAAATCACTGCATCGAGTAATGCTTGAAAAGAAACCAGACTGCATGATGAAGATGTCAGTTATGTGAAGATCTGTTTTCTAAAACCATGTCCTAAATTATTTCTCTGCTTTAACAATAACATTTATTATTTTAGTAGGCTAAGAGAAAAAATGCATTTTCTTCACACATAGTAGGTACCTGTATTTCCTTCCCAGGGATAAACACAGTGAACGTACAGGTGGGCGAGCATCCTGTGTGGGACCTGTCCTCGGGATTGCTGTTCTAGCCTGTGTAGGATGGGTGGGAAGCCCCACCCCGGGCTTCCCAGTTTTCCTTTGCCTTTCCCCCTCACCTAGTTGGAATAATACTATTTACAGTCTTCTCTGTGATCTTTAAAAAAAACTGTTTATGAAACCTTTCTAATCAGTGTCCAACTTCTGTTTTATTCTATTTCTTTGATAATTTACACATTTTCTTCAATTAGTTTCTCATTCATGTTCTTAGTTCTTTTGAACTGGGAATACACACAGTTTTAAAAATTGATTTATAGGACCATATTAGACACTGGGGATACTAGGAGAACGTGTGTATCGCACTTGTTGTTAGTTAAACATTTGCCTTCAACTTTTTTTCTCATCCTCTCGATTTTTCATCTGCATTATGTATTTATTTTCTTTAATGATTTCTGCTCTTAGTACTCTTAGTAGCTTAGAAAAGGCTTTCCAATTCAAGGTTTCATATTCTCCTGATGTTTTCTACTTTTTTATGCTTTTCAATCTTTGTCATATTAATATATTTATATACATTTTTTTTTTTTTTTGCGGTACCGGGGATTGAACTCAGGTCCTTCTGCTTCCAAGGTAGGTGCGGTACCACTTAAGCTAAATCCCCAGCCCATACATGATTATTTTTTATGATGTTGGATAGATCCAATTATACTCACCCACATAAACGATAATAATAGCAACATTAATTGGGTGGGTGGAGTCTACTTGCATGGGTGTGGGACAAATAATTTGACTAGTGTGTGGCTGGATAGTTATCCTCATTTTTTCATATACAAATTTGAGATAAATCTCCCATGTGCAGATCTGCAGGTTCAGTGTCATTTCCGGAAGCCCGAGTTGTCTGCGTTGTGGTTGAGCTGCAGGTGGGGCGGTTTTGGCGAGGCCAGGTGTGGCTCGGGTGGTGGACCGTGGGAGTAAAGGTCATTAGGCGAGAGGCGTCCGCAGCTGCTCACCGCTGACTCCTTCCCTCTGTGTCCGCTGACCGGAGCAGGGAGCTCTCGGCCTCAGCCTGGAAGGGCATCTTCTGCTCCCCTCCGCTGCCTGGGAGGAATCTCAGGTGCACCTCTGCTCTCGTTATCTACCGTCATTATCCCATCTACTTTCCGTTTGCAGAAACCATAAAACTCTCTGGTCTGTTACCCTCCTTCTTCTTGTGTTTTCATGGAATTTGAAGACGAACTTTCATTTTAAAAAATCTAAAATACAGAATGAGGCTGACGTCACACCTCTGTCTTTTGTAACCCTACGTGTTCACGGAAACAGATGACACAATCGCTCTCTGCCTGGTGTCAGTAGGAGTGACCCATGTGGCCAACAATACCAGAGAAAAAGAGGATTTTTTGAGGGCCTGAAAAGCCCCTGGTATACTAGTGTATTGTTTGCCGTTCATAAAACACGACTTTCTCTGAGTTTTATCCTATAATATTTCCAGTTAAGAAGGGTTTACAATTTGTGGTGCACGCGATCAGCCCCTGGGCCTGAAGCCCACGAGGCGAGCGCGCACCCGTGAGCTGCGGCCCTGACCCCTGACCTGGCGTGGAGCTCCGAGCGCAGGCACAGGGCTCTCAGGGCCGCGCTTGCCCTCACCGCTGTGCACACACGTGTGTAGACACAGGGAAGATAAAAACACCAACAGACTTAATTGCATGTGTTTACTCACAATTTATAAAACTGGCTGCATTTCAGGATTTAATGCCAATGTTAAATTACATAAGAGCAAAGAAAATGGGTAGAGAAGAGGACAGGCTAAAAGAGAATGAGTTCCTAGTGAGGAAACAGTAGGAGGTGTATTTTTGAAACAGCATTTTAAGAAACCAAAGAGCAACAAAGGATTTTATAAAGGATGAAGGAAACTGGGAAGATAATCTTCCAGAAGCCTCAGATATTACTGTTTCCGAGTTTCACAGCTATTCTCCTTCCTCTTCATGTCGTAAAGTGAAACCCCCAAATCATGAAGTTCTATATTTCTTTTTTTATATAAAGAAATCTCTTTATATATGACTTGTGTACCATAAAGTTACGGTTATGATCTAGCGCGGGTAGAATATGCCTCAGTGTGCAGTCGTTACAGATCCCTCACTCTGCAGAGATGCCGCGCACACATCACAGCGGCTCTCAGTAGCTTCCATCCGGGGCCCTGACAGCCGCTACTGGGCTTCTGAATCTGTAGATTTTCCTACGCGGGCCATTTTCTATACACGACGTCTTTTTTGTGGCTTTCGTGTCTGGCTTCTTTCACTTAGTGCAGTGTTTTCTAGGCTCATTCATGTCACAGTTGTGTATCTGTGTTTCTGTCCATTCTATTGCTGAGTAATGTTTCACTCCACTCTATACCATTTCATTCTTAAGTTTTAATTTATTTAAAATTTTAAAGTCAGTACATGTTTGCCATACTTACTGAAGACATCTATCCTGGGGAATTTGTACATGCAAATGAACCATCTTAATCCTTTAACTTCCTCTCCTGCTCCCTTCTCCAGCCCCTAATGCCACCTCCAGATTTCCTTCCCATTTGTAAAACATCTACTTTCTTATTTCCTATCATTATTTTTAAACTTTGCTGTTTCAATTATTTATACCTTGGATATCTTTTCCTTTCTGCTCTTCCTTCCTCCTTTCTTTTCTTTTCTTTCTTTTTTTTTGAGCCAGAATAATACTATGTTACCTTGTTAATTCTGGAGTCTTTTGGTAGAACTTTTTGAGTCCTCTAGGTAAAGGATCATGTCATCTAAGAATAAGGATACTTTGACTTTTTCCTTTCTTAAATCTATTCTCTTTATTTCTTTCTTCATCCTTCCACATAGCTCTGCCTAAAGTCTCAAATACTATATCGAACAGGAGTGTTGTGAGTGGATAGCCTTGTCTTAGTCCCGATTTTAGGGTAAAAGCTTTCAGTTTCCCCCATTTATTATACTGTTGATAGTAGGCTTGTCATAAATGGCTTTTATCAGATTGAAATAATGTCTTTCCATGCTTATTTCTTTAAAAAAAATGTTTAAAACCAAAGGATGTTGGGGCTAGAGATTTAGCTCAGTGGTTCCAGCGCCTGCCTCGCAAGCACAGGTCCTGGGTTTGAGCCCCGGTGACCACATATAATGCTGGGCGTGGTGACTCATGCTCACCAGCAATCAATACCACATACCACAGTGCCAGGCGTGGTGGCTCACACCTGTAATCCCAGCACTCGGGAGGCAGAGACAGGAGGATTGCTGAGTTTGAGGCTTGCCTGGACTACATAATGAGCTGAGGGCCAGCCTGAACTACAAAGTGAGACCCTGTCTCAAAAAAAAAAAAAAAAAGGATATTGGATTTTGTCAAGGGTGTTTTCTGTGCCTATTGAGGTAACTATGTAGTTTTTGTCCTTGCTTCTGTTTATATGATATAGTAAATTTATCAATTTATATATGTTGAACTATTCTTGCATCCTAGGGATAAAGCCAACTTGGTCATAATGTATTTTCTTTTTAATGATATGCTTGCTAGTATCTTGCTGAGGATTTTTGCATTTATGCACATGAAAGAGATTGGCCTGTAGTGCTCTCTCTCTCTCTCTCTCTCTCTCTCTCTCTCTTGCTTAGGCCTTGTCTGGTTTTGGTAATAGGGTAATGAAAGCTTCCAGGAATAAATTTGACTGCATTCCTTCCCTTTCAATTTAATTGAAAAATTAAGAGTATGATGTTATATTTTCCTGAAGTTTCTGTAGAATCCTATGGTGAATCCACCAGTTTTCTTAGTTGGTAGTTTTTTTTTTTTTTTTTTTTGAGACAGGGTCTCGCTTTGTATTTCAGGCTGGCCCTCAGCTCACTATGTAGCCCAGGCAAGCCTCAAACTCAGCAATCCTCCTGCCTCTGCCTCCCGAGTGCTGGGATCACAGTCATAAACCACCACACCCAGCACTGTGGTATGTGGTATTGATTGCTGGTGGGTGTGAGTCACCACGCCCAGCATTGTATGTGGTTACTGGGATTGAACTCAGGACCTTGCGCTTGCAAGGCAGGGGCTGGAACCACTGAGCTAAATCTCCAGCCCAATTGGTAGGTTTTTTATTATTGCCTTAATGTTATTTTTATTCTTTAGTATTTTTATATTCTCTTGGTTCAGTTCTGATAATTCACATGTGTCTGGAAATCTGTCCATTTCTTCTAAATTCTTCAACTGATTGGATTACAGATTTTCAAAGTTGTTACTCATAATCTTGTGAATTTCAGGAAGTTCAGACTCATAAATAATCCTTCATCTCTTCCTCTCCTGCCCCTGAGAATTAGTATTCTAATCTATGATTTTATAAATGTGGCCATTTTAGATGCATTAAATGAAGTGCAATCATACAATATTCATCTTTTGTGTCTCCGGTCTGTTTTACATAGTGTCCTCCAGGCTCATCTGTAATATGTTGCAAGATGTGATGTGTTTCTTGCCTTTTTAAGGTTATACAATAATATCTCACTTCATGGATATATTACATTTCTGTATCTGTTCTCAGGTGATGGACAATTGTTTCCACTTTTTGGTTATTAGGAAAAATGTTAAGAGTTTTGTATATAAATTTTTGTGTAGAAATATATTTTCAGTTGTCCTGGGTACACAGTGAAGGCGTGGAACTGCTGGGTCACATGATAACCTGGTAGTTAGCTTTTTGAGGAACTGCTAGAATGCTTTCCTCAGTTCTGCATCATTTGTGTTTTCACTGGCGGTGTATGAAGTTCCAATTTCTCCATATTCTGGCCAATTACGTTATTGTCTGTTTTATTAAGGTCATCATAGTGAATGTGAGGTGGTATCTCAATGTAGTTTTGATTTACATTTCCCTACTGACTAGTGATATCATATTTGTTCTTTAAAGGGAAGAGAAAAGGGATAGGCCCCAAACTAGTAACTTTGCTGTTATTACTATAAGGAAACCAAGGTGACAGGGGAATGGATTGGAAGAAAGTTGTTAGGACCACTGGTCACAATCAATATCACCACTGTTGATGACAACACTGCTAAAATAACTTAGGGCTAACAATGTCAATCACTGCTCTAAGTGCTTTTACATATTTTATCTTACTCAGCAACACTTGATACAACCACACCTCATATCTCTATGAATAGTTCCATCCATAAGCATCCTTGTGAAACTCCTTCAAGAGAGATCACATTTTTTGCTCTCTGGTTACTCTGACACCAAAACATTTATTCCCCATTTTCATACTACATGGTTGCTCAAGTCTTCTGTTTCACTCTGAAAGGGACAATGATGAGACTTCTCTTTGTTTCCTGGTTGACAGGTAGCTCTGCTCAGACGTTCATCTTCAGGGTTTATTCTTGGCTTGGGAATACTTCCTATCACTCAGGAAGTAAGAACTGAACACCAAACACTTGACCTTATTTTCTTTGTCTCTAGGTAGCTCCTGTAGCAGAAAGTCTGAGTCAGTACAGCTTGTTGGCATCTTCTTCCTTCTTAGATAGATGTGTTCAGACAGGACTTGTGGATCACGGCAAACCCATCTCCTGTGCTCCACTGCCTCATTATGAAAGGTCAAGAATGACAGCTGTAAAAGTCATCACTGAGGCCAATGAGAAGGGTTGATGTGTCCCATCTGAGGGTTCTGCTCCAAGAAACTTGTTAAAGTGGACCAGTAGTAGTTTGGAACGCAGTGTACTAAATTGTTTAGTTTCACATGTTGTTGGTAGCATCTAGGTTTTCGATCACTAATTATTGTATCCTTTCAATCTTGAAATTATTTGGTTCAACCAACTGATAAGTTGTAACTATCATTATGTCACTTAAACTTCTCCCCTGGGTTTGCTGCAAGTTTATCAGCTTTTACTTAGATTTGCCTAAGTGACAGGAGGGTCTGGTCTGAGTGGAGGACATGAATCTGACTATACGCATATTTTGTGGGTAGCTAGCTGAAAGAAGCTAAATCTGGAAGTTATAAAGAACTTTTCTTTTTGGTATGGGTATTGTATGACTGCTCAAACAGAAGGCTTAAATGCACTGTAGTGTGGCCATATAATCATATTGTCACTAATGAAACTATATAAAGAGCCAAGTCCAGTTCAATGTTCAAGTAGAAATTAAAATAAAAGTTCATCTCATGACAGTAGTATCAAATGATCAGCTCAGTTATGATTTCTGAACAGATACTCTCATACCAGCCAGACTACGTTACAGCCTTTTGCTGTTAAGTACCTGCTGGACTGGTTATACATTCCATGTGAGGCAGATACCTTTTAGGGAATAAAGGTGACAAGGAAGTGACATTTGGCCTCACCCATAGGTGTGTACACAAGAGCATGACATGTTTGAGTTTTGCTATAGGTTAAAAATCTGAAGTGAGCTACCCCTATGAGAAGAGTGTATCACCTATAATGGAAGAATATAATAGGTGGTGGGTGATAAAAAAGAAAATAGGAAAAAACACGTTGTTGTTAGTAAGAAATAGAAAGGAGATAGTCTAATAGTAATCTTCCATTAAAAAATAAAAAGGGCTGTTAAAATGTTTTTCACGTTGCAATTTGTGAATGCCTTAAATACACAGTAGATTTTAATGCTTTATAAGAAGCACACATAAATTGATAGTAACGTTTTTTCTTCTCTGGGGTTTTTGAACTTGTTATTGATCGGAGGTTTGGGGGATGAGTATTAAAATATAAATACATGAAGAATTATGTATACTTCTGTACAATTTGCTAGAGATATCTATAACTGCTATGTGACTTTTACAAACATATTCTACATATTCTTTACTATTAAGCACACATTTAGGCAGACTCACCACTAGTACCTATTCAAAAACTATTTTGAGACAGGGAAACAGCATAGTATTGTTATTGATGATTATAAACAATACTGAAGAGAGATTCGTTCTTTGTAGGTTTCACGTTTTGTCTCTATTTTTCATCATTTTCTTTACCTAAAGAAAATGAAAAAGATTTTTTTCCACTTTCAATCTTGGTCTAACTGAAATTACCATATCTTGTTGAAATTTTAAAATACTGAACCTCTAGTATTTAATGGGTAAGAATAATTTAGAACTTTCTATGTGAAGGGTGTATATTGGAAGCCATTAAAATTTGAAGATCATTATGACAGTGACCATATTTTGTATGATTTTATATATTTGTCAGAACTCATGGAATATAGATTATAAAGAGGACACTAAAACTATAGGTGCTAGTTAACAGTAATATATCAATATTGGTTCATCAATTCAAACAAGTTTATCACTATAATGTACAATAATAATGGGGGAAATTAGAGATAGGGGATAAAGGAAAAGGTAAACAGATAAATGGAAATTCATTGTGCTTTCTGCTCAATTTTTCTCTAAGTCTAAAATTGTTGTTAATTTTAGAAGTCCATTAATTTAAAAGATCATCTTAATAAATATAAAAAAGTATACATAACTTTGAAGCTAATGGAGGGTAAAATGGTATGATTAGAAAAAGATGAAAGTAGTATGGAAGAAATAGAACAGATAGGACACATAACACATAGAAAACAAGAGATTTAAACAATGTGTTTTTAATTACATCTAAGATAAATAATTAAAATCTTGACAGATTTGAGTAGTAATGATAAAAGTGAAACTCAGTGCTACTTACAGGAAACACAGCTGGAGCTTAAGGACAGAGAGTGTTTAAAAGTAGCAAGAATGTAGAAGAGATACCATTTAAATGTTAACTGAAATAAATTTGGTATCATGTTGCACAGATGCATGTCTTAATGATAAAAATTTATTTTCTGGAAAGATTAAAAATTGTACATTTATGTGCACCTAGTAACATAATGACAAACACATGTTTTGTCAGTGGAACTGCAGGAGATGGACAGACCACAGTCATATTGGGATGCTTGAACAACTGTTTAGCAAGCCCAACTTAACGATATGCTCAGACCATGTCCCAATAATCACGAGATAATCTTGTTACCAACTTCATTTAATTCATTAAAAATAACCAGTGAGGGGAAGGAATAAATATGATCCTGAAAGAAAATAAAAGAGCATGTATATAGAGGGTGGGGAGGTGTGGGTGGGTAGGGATATGGGCAAAAATGAGAACTGACTGTGTCATATATTGGTACAAATTCCCCAATGTTACATGTGATTGTGAGATGTATATAAATTGTACCAATAAAGAATTCAATAAAAAAATAACCAACTTCATACTGTACCATAAACAATGACAACACATTTTAAAGATGTGATGGTACTGAGGGTCCATGAACAAAATGCAGTTGTTTTAAAAACAAAGTGATAACTGCAAAATCTAATAACTAGTCATTTATGTAAATACAACAAGGCCCAAAAAACTCTGAGTGGAGTAATCCAAGTGAACATTATAAATTGCTCTGAACTAAATAAAATGAAATATCAACCTTTAAATTCAAGTGATAAAGCTTTAATAACACACACATATATTTCCTTATGCAGCTATAGGTACTTAAAATGCAAACAACAACTATATATTCTTGACAAAAATGCGATCTTGTCTACTAAACAAATCAAAACAAAATAAACCACAATTTTGTGAAGGCTCTGGAAACTAAACAGAGGCAAGAAGATTTTGGGGGGGGGGGAGTCTCAACCCAGAGCAAGTGATCAGCATGAAGTCCTCACTTAAAAAAATTTTGACTCAGTGACACCATAGCCATAGCTATAGCCACGGCAGTGCAGGAGAAACACTGATGGAAAACCTACTGTCTTCCAGGGAGAAAAGTCGGGGTGGTGGTGGGGAAGTAACCTTGTCAACGTGGCCAGACACTGAAAAAACAATGGGGAATTCTAAAAGAGAGGAGATTCTTCAGTTATCACTATGAACCCTGCATGAATCTCAAACTGACCTTTGGAATATGTCCTAGTAGGACAGATTGAGACCAGTACATGAACGCCAGAAGAATTCATGTAAGATATGATCTGTCAGTCACAGATGTCAAGATAGAGCTGATAGTTTGAATCTAATCATATTAACAGCCAGCTAAAATAAAAATATCAACATTCATTAGAGGAATATAGCAGAACTTTATCTGCACAACATAACACTCACAACATCCAAGATTGCCAAAAATTATCTTTTTCATAGAAAAACTCATAAAGTGCAATCTGTTCTGAGTGAAAAAGAAAACCAAGAGGTACCAACCCCAAGATGGTCCCATTCGTTGTTAATGTTAAAGGCCATACTTCAAAGCAGCTATGGTAACTTTGCTGAGTGAGGGAAAGGACAATGCACCAAAGACAAGTAAATACAGAAAATACCATAAGAGAAACAGAAAGTATAAAAGTGAACCAAATAGATATTTTATCATGGAAAAATAATTTAAAAAATCATTGGATGAGTTTGATAGCTGTGTATAGATGACAGCGGAGTCAGTTAAAAATTGAAGCCAGACTGGTGCAACCGCTGTGGAGATCAGTGTGGAGATTCCACAAAAAACTAGGATTAGAGGTCTCATTTGACCCTGCTATTCCCCTGCTAGGTATAATTAAAAGATTCATAGTACAGCAACATATGTGCACCCATATTCATAGCAACTCAGTTTGTGATAGCTAAATCTTGCAAACAGCCCAATGCCCATCAATAGGAGACTGTATAAAGATGTGGTTTTAAAAAAATAAAACAGAGTATTACTCTGCCTTAAAGAATGATAAATTTGAATCCCTTATACTCAAGTGAATGTACCTTGAGGACATACTCATAAGTGAAATAAATAGGACATGGATGTGTAAATACAATCTCATTTCTTTGGTCTGAAAAACTGAAGGTGTAAATGAATTCTAAAATGTATGATAGGTAATGTGGAAGAGGAAGAAAATATTCAAAAGGAAAAGGAAAAGGAAAAGGGGGGTTGGGGTAAGTGAAGAGAAAAATAATTGATGGTAAAAAAGAAAAAGCTTACATGTATAAATGGTGGGGAATTGTAGAGAGGGCAGGGGAATGGGAAAAAATGAGAATTAAGATGTGTCATGTATGGGCACAAATTCTTAATGTTGATAATGATCAGAATGTATATATAAAATGTACCAATAAAATCAATTTAAAAAATGAAGCCAAAGATTGATCAAAAGAAGAGAAACAACTTGATTAAAACATGAAGGCATCAATAATCTGTGGGACAATATCCAAAGGTCTACTGTAAGGATGACATGAATTCTTAAAAGGGAGGAAGAAACTTAGAGAATAGGACAGGAAAATGTACAAAGAATTTATTGCAAAAATATTGCCAAAATGTGGTTAAAGATATAAACTTATAGATTCAAGAAGCTCAGTGAATCTCTGAAAGATAAATCCTAATGAGTATCATTATTAAACTCCTGGAAACTAAAGATAGAAAAGATCACAAAAGTAGCCAGAGAAAAATGACATTTTACATACAGAGGGAGCATCATTTGGATAACTATGGAATTCTTGGATATTACAAGGTCAGAAGATGGGAAAGCACATTTTTAGAGATTTGGGTGAAAAATAACTAAGTTCTATAACCACTAAAACTGTTGCATAACAGCAAAAATGAAATAACTTTCCAGGTGGAGAAAAACAGTCAATTTTACTTGCCAGGAGTTCTGCAATACTAGACATTCTAAGAGAAGTTTATCAAACTGGTGAAAAATAACACCAGAGAGAGATCTAGAAGTTCATCAATGAATGAAGAGAATTAGAAATTTAAATTATCTGGATGATTGTAAAAAGTAGTTTTCCTTGCAAGTTCTTCAAACACATGAGATTATTATTAAAACAAAGATGATGTCACTACTTTGTGGATGTTTTCACTTGTGTAGAAATGGTATCCATACCAAGTTTAACATCAGTGGTGCTAAGGAAGTAAAATACAATATGCTTGTAACATTTTTCTGTTATGTGTAAAGGGGAGAGTATTAACTCTAAACATACTATAAAATGTTAGTGATATATAATATAATCCTTAGAGTGGTCATAAAAATGAGAAGACCTATAGCTGTAAATCTAACAGATTTATTAATAGAATACAAAAATGATCCAAGTAATCCAGAGGAAGATAAAGAGGAGAGAGTAGAAAAATTTCACAGAACCAAACAGCCCCAGAGATTGCATCTAGATGTGGTGTGCAGTAAATCCTGCATCTGTACTGGGTGGGACTTAGGGAGAGGCCCTTGGTGCACGACTCTGCCCCGACCTCTGCAGTGTTTGATCTCTCACTTCTCTTAGGATCATCGTGTGAAGAGGAGCCCCAGATTCATCCTAGGGATGCAAGGATGGTTCAATATACACAAATTGATAAATGTAATACACTAGATTAACATTGTCAAGGACAAAGACCATATGATCATCTTAATAGATGCAGAAAAAGTGTTCAGCAAAATCCAGCACCCATTCATGAATAAAACCCTCCAGAGAATTGTAATAAAAGGTCCGTATCTCAACCTGATAAAAGTTATTTATGAAAGTTAACAACCAGCACTTTGAAAACTGAAACCTTTCATGCTAAAATCAAGAACAAGACAAGAATGTCCACTATCACACTCCTGTTCAATATAGTTCTGGAAACATTGTCTACAGCAATTAGGAAAAAGAAATGAAAGGAATACAGATAGGAAAGGGAGAAGTTAAGCTGTCACTATTTGCTGATAACATGAAACTCTATATAAAATATCCCCAAAATTCAGCCAAAAGACTGCCTGACTTCAATATGGTAGCTGGGTACAAGGTCAACACCCAAATATCAATAGCCTTCCTATACACAAATAGTAGACTCATGGGGAGACGAATAGGAGAAACAATTCTTTTCATAATAGCATTATGAAATTGAAATGTCTAGGAATCGGTCTAAGAAAAGAGGCAAAAGATCTCTACTCTGAAAACTATAGGACTCTGAAAAAGGAGATTGATGAGTATATCAGAAAATGGAAAGACATCCTTTGTTCCTGGGTAGGAGAAGCCAATATTGTCAGAATAGCCATACTCCCAAAATTACTATATACATTTAGTACAATCCCAGTTGAAATCTCAGCAGCATATTTCACAGATTTAGAGAAAACAGCCAACAATTCCTCTGGAACCACAAGAAACTTAGAATAGCAAATGCAATTCTAGGCAACAAGGACATGGCAGGGGGGAATCACAATCCCCAACCTAAAATTATACTACAAGCCTACTGTGGTAAAAAGAGTATGGTGGGAGCTGCAGGCCCAATGCGTGCCTGCTCTAGTGCAACCTCAGCTGAGACGCTGCAGCTGAGGGTGGACCCCCACAGTGGAGCAGCCCCCGTCATGCTGCAGACCCCGAGTTGTAAGAGGAGAACCTCCAGCAATAATTACACTTCAGCAATAATGGAAATGGGAACAGTGTTCCAGTCTCAGTTTCTATTTATAACAATGACATGGAAAAAATACTGGTAGATGTCCAGTATGAATGTGAATGGAGCGGCATCAGGAATTCTCACTGTGACAGCCCACCTCACTCCCAGACACTGGAAGATAGTAATGGAGCCTCTGAAATGGATACAAATAGCTCTGGAGAAAGAAACAGCTCTCAGTCTGAGGAATATTATATTGAGAGAAGAAAAGACGCTGAAAGCTTCTTGAAGGAAAACTCAGACTGGATATGGGATTGGTCAAGTTGGCCAGAAAATATAACCCCTAAGGAGTTCTTCTTTAAACACCTGAAGTGCACAGCTATTCTTAGGATGAGAAACACAAGTGTCATGAAGAAAGAGGGAGTTTTCGTTTGCAGAATTTCTGAAGGTTTTTCTTCCATCTCTGCTGTTGTCTCATCTACTGGCCCTTGGATGGGGGATCTACACTGGAAGGCATCTGACAGCCTCCAGCAGCACTTTTTGATGAAGAACTGGATCCAATTTGTTCACTTGCTGTGAATTTGTACTTGTGTGTGACAGCTAGTTGGAAGAGCTCTCATGATCCTTGGGTAGCTGCAACACTTGTTTATTCTGTACATGCTGTGTTCCCTGATTAAAAAAGCAAAGCAACAGACACTAAAATAATGCTGATATAGAATTATATCTATGGGATCAATTAACAAGCATGAAAGACATAACTACTGTAAGAATTTGTTAGAAAATTTTCTTTGGATAGTGAATATAAAAATAAATAATTTTAATATACTAGTCATGATGTAAATGATATTTAAAAATAGGTTCACTTAATTCAAATAAAACACTATATTTCAAAGAGTCACTAACTTTGGTATTAAAATCACCACACTGGGTTGGAGATTTAGCTCAGTGGTTCTGGTGACTGCCTAGCAAGCACAGGGTCCCTGCCTGGCATACAACAATACATGGTGTGCTGACTCATGCCCATGAGCTATCAGTACCACATACCACAGTGCTGGTCATGGTGGCTCACGCCTGTAATCCTGGCACTCAGGAGGCAGAGTCAGGAGGATTGCTGAGTTTGAGGCTTGCCTGCACTACGTAGTGAGCTCAGGGTCAGCCTGAACTACAAAGTGAGACCTTGTCTAAAAAAAAAAAAAAAAAAAAAAAAAAAAAAAAAAAAAAAAAAAAAAAAAAAAAAAAAAAA
>PVIC010031607.1:0-21249 GCA_004025085.1 Thryonomys swinderianus | reverse complement strand
AGTCCAACAGGCTTATTCATTCTAGTTCTAGCAGAGTCAATCTCAATACACCTACATGACACGGAATTCACGTAAGGCCCGTCCACCGAGACTAATTTAGGGCTGCACTGTCCAAAGAGGGAAAGGGTGCTCACAAAGTACTGAGGGAGAGGCAGCAGGAAAGAGGCCAACAGCCATTTTAGAAAGGCGCTCGCTTCATTGACAACCATGTCATCTGTAAGAAAGGAGCTTCACAACTCAGAAAAGGCAAAAGCCAGAGAACCGAAGAATTTCAAAAGACTTGGTGAAGTTCGCCGAAGCTGACTGGAGGTCTTGTTCATGTGTACAACGTGTTGATCCAGGTACAAGTAACAAAAGTGACGATGAAGGAGAGTGTGGTGAGAAGTCTTGTGAAATCATTGCTTTCTGTCCTACTTTGGGGAGTGAGTGGGTGGGTAGGGATGAAAAACGGGAAGAAAAATATTCTTGCTCTGCTTATAAATCTTGCCTCTCAGAATATGCACTTTGTAGTCAAATAAAGTGCTGCCCAAAGATGGCAATTTTAAGGCAGCTTAATGTTTTTCTTTATAAAAAAGGCCATCTGACCTTAATGTAGTATTAGAACTGAAAATGTACTTTTACATATTTTCATGCAAGATCAACAGAATTAAGCAGCAATTAACCGGGAGTGCATTATTTGAACTCTACTTTAGAAGTCTGAATTTCTTTGCAATATTATTTATTTTAATAATACTATTTAATATCTGGATAATAAGGTCAACATGTTAAATTCTATAAAATATATTCTATTCACGTATATGGGAAGCTACTAGGAATGGAGAGGGTACGGACATGACCAAGGATATATATCTGAGAGCTTTCTGACCATGTCACAACACACCAAATAGTATCCAGGACCAATCCCTGTGAGAGATAACTTGTTTAAGTGAGACAGGAAGCAGGAAATACACAAGAGTGTGCCCAGTCTTTTAGGAACTAATCTATTCCTTTTAGACCCAACTCAGTCTACAAGATCAACCCTTCCTAGGGCAGGGCCTCCGTGTTCTCCTACCGTCTTGCCTTTTAGAGATCCACCATCTTTGAGTCATGTCACGTAGGCTGTGGGTGGGGACAAGCTTCCAGCACCAGAACCTTTCAGGGACCAACCATAGTACATGGCTACTATCCTGGTCATAAATTAAGCAGATGTCATGGCTTCCACTTAGGCCTAAGACAAGTAAATTTGCAGCTCCTTCAAATGCAGGTTTCCCTAAAACCTGCAGGAGAGACTGAGTGGGGAAAAGATCACTTAAACCATGAGGTCATTAATTTTTTGTTTTCATTCAATCACTTCACAAAGCTAATACTGTGTTGCTGAATGTGTGAAAAGATCACCAACAGTTCCTTTGAACTAGTGGCTCTACTGAAGTCACAAAATCAAATCCCAATCCCAGAGCTTAAATCCCTTCCTCCTCTAACAATAACAGACTAGAAATACCCATTTGTACCATTTACAGGAGATCTAAGTTAAAGTGGTCTGGAGCTGATCTGTTTTTAATTCGCCTATCAAGCTAGTCTTCCTTTAACTGCACTTTCTCTCCTAAGAGACGAGGTGAAGAGCATGGGTTTGAAAATCAGATGGCCCAGCTCCAAATCTACCTCTAATTAGCTGGGGACATTTTGAACAATCTTCTTCACGTGAGTCTCAGCTTCTACATCTTCACAAGAGGAATATTATCACTTTTCTAACTTACCTGCATTATACTGTAATAGAATACTGTAATAGAATAATATACATTCCATCTAGAATAAAATCACTAGACTTCTAAGCCGTGGTCAAAATCAAATGAGGAGAATATTTCAGAGAACAGAAAGGGAAGGCATCGCTGATACCTCTCTCCTTTCTCAGTCTTTGCAAAGCTCTATGACAGTACTTGGTTACTTATAATGAATATCTCCCATTTTGATTGGTACATCTTGGATAATTCAAAAGCAAACACTTGAAATTAAGGCATTCAGTCCCACTTTCTGAAAAGTTAGATAAGGGCATAGAGATATTTTCTTCCAAGTCTTGAGACGAATGAGGACTTCTTTAAAGATCACCTCTCTTTGTCATCTCCTTATTGTAAAAATGCATCTGCCCTCTAAGAAAGTCTCTTGTCCCCAATACAGGACAGAGTCACTCTTTGCATTTTAGGTTTAATCTAGTATTCAGCCGTATCTCTCTTCCTCTCAGCCAATACCTTTATCACTCTTCCTAGGGTTAGAAGTTATTTTGTATCACTTGCCTTTTTTCCCTCTCAGAAATAGACCAGTTGTCCAACTGAAGGTAAAGAAGCTCAGACACAAAATTAGCATTCACATCACACCAGTGAAACATACCAATTATCTGGAAGGGCACATTATTTGAGGAGTAGTGTAATAGAATAATAAAAGTAACCTTGAAGGAGGATGGGGGAACCTAAGCTTTGTCCAAATTCAGCACAACTTTCTGTGGTATCATAGACAGATTATTTAACATCTCCGGGTCTTATTTTCATGAATTTGGTGGCAAGAACAAGATGGTTGCTGACCCCCCCCCTTTCTATGTTGTATATTGTGAATACAGGCTATATTTTGTGTCACTATAAGACAGAGTTATCTGCATATTGACAATTTTTTGAGCAATGGCCAAGAAAATTAATCCTGTGTTATTACCAAAAACAGCATGATCACCCACGTGAGAAAAGAGTTAGTGAGTTTTGTTCTGTAGAACTGCCAGCCCTATGATTGGTGGATGGTAAATAGGCCTTCCCAGAAGCTTTGTGAGAAAGTTCCAGAGAACTGCCTTGACCTGAGTTTCAAAAGAACATCTGCTACTCACGTGTCTCAGTGGTTATTAAAATCATCATCATGGGCTGCATCTTACTGTTGTCACACTAGCATTACATACCATGGATACTAATGTCATTTTCCCATTCAATTAGAGCATTAGGGAAGAATGTTGTCACCTAGTAAATAGAGATTCGTTTCACTTCACAGAGTTCATTCATTCTCAGAATGATATGAAGTACTGAGTGGAGATATATTTATCCAAATGGAACCCACACACAAACACCCTGTCTCTTATATAAACATAAAACACAGGAGAAAATGATAAGTATGCACCATGGAAGAGATGTAGATTACTCAGAGAAGGCAGATATTTTAAATGAGGGTACAAAACAGGAATTTCACTGAGTAAGAAGCATATGAAATGGGTTTTGAAGGATGAGCTGGGTCTGGCCTATGGAAATGATGAGATACGGCAATAGCAAAGAAAGCACATCCCACCCAGGTAAGCATAAGATCAGTACCAGCACCTAACACCCTGTAACTAAGATCTTTCAGTCCATGGTCTTCGTGAATTATTTCTAAGGCACTGTTTCTTTTATATTCCATTTGCAGATGGGGAAATCAGAGTTTAGAGAGGAAAAGGTTTTTCCCAAGCTCTCCTATTGAAAGAAAGAGCAGGTTTCTCAGGATCGCAGACACATGTTGCTAGGAAGAAGGAAAAACGTCTGAACGTTCATTTTGGTTTAATAATAAACATGCTAGAATACTAGATTCTCTCAGTCAATCAAAGTTAAGAGGAATTCAACTGAACTAAAAACGAAGCAAAAAGTAAGACCCTTTATATTTAAGATAAAAGCAAGAAGGACAAAGCTATGCTTTATATGGTATGTAAGATAGTCCCAAGTCACTGTTTCTCAACCATTCTGCTCATTGGCAAAGCACTGAAAGTCAGTCCCATCAGGAAGGTTCTAAATACTCTTCTTAACACAGTGCTCTGCTGATGGAGATGGAAAAATTGGGGCCAAAGCAAAGGTAACCCTTTCTGAATGTTTCTTTCAATTTCAGGTTTTTTTTTTTTTTTTTGAGACAGGGTCTTGCTTGGTAGTTCAGGCTGGCCCTGAGCTCACTACGTAGCCCAGGCAAGCCTGGAACTCAGCAATCCTCCTGCCTCTGCCTTCCAAGTGCTGGGATGACAGGCGTGAGCCACCACGCCCTGCACTGTGGTATGTGGTATTGATGGCTGGTGGGCGTGAGTCTTCATGCCCAGCATTCTATGCAGGCACCGGGATCAAACTCAGGACCTTGCGCTTGCGAGGCAGGCGCCAGAACCGCTGAGCTAACCCTCCGGCCCTCAATTTCAGTTTTAAATGAAGAATAAGTATTATGTGTACCTGTGGCTGTGTAATTCTTGCCTGTTTCCATGTACTGCCGTGAACTGACGACCAAACATAATAGTAAAAACATAAAATCCCCTGGCACTCATACAGTTTGTAGACTGCTCAGAAAACAATTAAGTTGTGTTCTCTTCTGTGTTTTAATCATAGTAATGTGATTGTATTACTTGGCTGAGCCGGTTGGTAACCAGACGTGCATTAGACATTTAACACAGGCACATCCTTCGAGTGGGCATGCATTAGGGCCCCGCTGAAAGCTTTGTAAATAAAAGATGCCCCAGAACATCAACAAGTATTGTTTTTCACAGAAATTATCAATATAGTTTAGGGTTTTTTTTTTCTTGTTCGATCAGCTGTTCAGGAATTAATTCCCTCAAAGCCACATTCATATTTAAAATGAGCATTGCAAAATGCAACTATTTTTGATATAGATGAATTCCTTTTTATTGTTATTTCTCCCATTAGTAACTTCATGATCGTGTTTGGTTTATTATTCCAGTAACAGTGATGCAGAAATACAGCTGATAGCTAAAACGTCTTCTCCAAATGAAATCTATTTCAGATCTCTATGAGTTAAATTATTAATGTTTTTAGCCCCGTTACCACTTAGTATGTTGCTTAATACTAACGGCTATTTTCAATTTTATTTTTGCGTTTATACCTGACTCCTATTTTGATAAGATCCGGAGGACCAGAGATACCTGCTTTCATTATTCTACGGTAAGAAGCTTGAGGTGCGATGCATGTAACATCTAATTCAGTGAGGTTATCCAACGCACATGTTTATTCCACCCTCTGGCACTCGTGTAATGCATCTTATGATAAAACTGATACTTCTCTCTGAGAAAAAAATTAAAAGCTTACTTTCAAGCCAAATGTAGTCATTTTTCCCTTTTCAGTTACAAAGAGAATTTTCAAATAAGATATAAAGCAAATGGTGTTCCTGCAGATAGAGTTTCACAAACTAGAAACCAATTTTAAAAGCTAAAATATTCATTTTAGCCGTTTAAGCCAGCGTCTTTCCCCAACTTCTACATGATTTTACCCTTCCATTATTAGTATGTTCTACTTTATCAGCCTAGGTCATTCCCGTCAGCCTATTCATAAATATTAATCTTCATTTAGATAATCCAATATATAATTTTAAATCTGCTTAGTATGTAATTCATATTAATGGAAGCCCTTTCCATTAATCACCACTGAATCAAAGTTCGAAGTTACACAGAATTATTTGAAAGGATAATAAATTTTAGCATTTGGAATAGAAAACTTATTGCCATGGGGAAATTTAGATAGACATCTCTGAGAATGAACGCATGTATCTCAAATATGTTTGCTGACACCACAATCCGAATTCTTCGCTCATGACTGGAAAGAAATGTTTACTCAATAAGCCACCAGATTCTTGTTTTCCCTAATTTCATCATAACTTTATTTGATATTTACAATCTTGTATTTCTAATGCAAGGGTCTTGCTGAGGAGGCGGGGCTCGGGAAGAGAAATGGGGTTTGGAGGAAAGGCATCAGGGGTCAGCCAGGACGACACCGGGTGACAGAGCTAACAGGACGTGAAGGTCTTCCAGAAGAAGTTCTTGCAGCCGGCTTTGCGCTCCCGAGGCGCCATGGCCGGGTTGGAGTTGGCGGATCTCTGCAGCTCCAGCCTCATGTCGTCTTGCTCGGCGGTCTGCGGCAGGTCCTCGGGCTCCAGGGCGTCGTTCTCCGTCTGGTTGGGTTCGGACAGCAGCTCCGCCAAGAAGTACTTGGCCAGTTCCTGTGCGGGGTGGGAGGGAGAGGCAGGAGGAGGAGGGGAAGATGAGAAGTAGAAACGCCGAAGCCTCCCCTGCGGTCCGGACGCGCTCACACCCCAGACCCAGCCGTCACGGCTGTGTCGCCCCTGCCCCCTTAAAATCAGTTCCGACAGAAGAGGATGGTAAGGGCAGTTGCTCTGCTTTGAAAGCTCCAGGGTCTCTGCGAGTATTGCGATTCTGATGGCTCTAAACGCACAAAGAGAAATAGACGATGAAAGCAGTTTCACAAAGAGGAAGAGTGTGGCAATAATTTAACTTAATTTCCGTAGCATGAGCTGCTGGAAGGGATGAGCCTTACGGTGTTGGCAAAGTAAAGGGCAGGGCAACGGGGAAAGGTCACCGCTCACCGTCACCAACACTCGTCCTCGCGAGAGCGCCTCGCCCCTCGAGGTCCGAGCTTCAGCACCACGGTCAGCGCCCCCCGCGGTCCTCCGGGACTCCCCTACCCGGGCTTCCTAGTCTCCCAGGGCGCCTGGGAGGGACTCGCCCGGAGGGTGACCACTGCGCTGATCAGATAAAATAAGGGGCAAAGGGATTCTAGACTTGGAGAGTTTCCCTGAGGGCTTTGGGAGCTGAGGGACCCTTAAAACCACTAGGACACTTTGGGCGAGCCGAACACCTGTTAAGAAAACGTTAAGGGAAGGTCGGGAACCCGGGAGAGAGAGAAAAGAAGCCGCCGCGGAGGGGCTTTCCCTACCTGCTTCCCCGCAGCGGCCAGGGACTTCTGCAGAAACTGGCGGAGTCGGGGGTCCGAGGGCGCGCCGGCGACGCCGCCCAGGGCCAGGACGAGCGAGAGCGCGGCCAGCGCGCACTGGACGCGGCAGGACAGCATCTCCGGAGCCGGGAGCGAGCGGGAGAGCGGCGGGTCCGACCCCCGGCGGGGATGTGCAGGCAGCGGCGTCGGCTCGCGACTCCAACCGCGGCTAGCGAGCTCTCCGCACGCTCCCCGCCTTTTAAACTCTCTTTCTGACGTCAGGCTCGCAGGCGCCCCCAGATCTCACCAGCGCTTTTACGCACCATTAGCCTTGCAAAATCAATCACAGAAGTGAGGGGAGGCGACGCGAGCTAAAGTGGTTTACTTAAAGAAAAAAAAATCTGTACACAGGCACACACCATTTCACACGCCACGCTACACAGACAATCGTTTTTCACTCAGTGCACCAACGTACAGCTTCCATAATCTTACACATGTGCACACTCAATTATGCCCAAGGAAGTTCATACACCGAGCCTTTGGAAGTTATTGCACACAGACACGCACACCTAAGTGCAGGGCTCCACTCACCCTGCTCACGCAGCCCAGGAGACCCAAACACATACCCTTGTTCACGCCGACAGCGGGGGAGAGTCTAAGTCACTCCTCTAAGCACAGATTTCAGAGGGGACCATTTCCCTCCGTGACCTCTCAACAGAGGATTCTGGACAGAGTCCCTCCGAAGATGTGACAGGCTCTAAAACAACTTCACGTTTCTCTGTCAGGAAGGGAAAGGCAGCTTTATCCCCCACGCCCACCTTCTTTCTTTGTCAGCCTCTGAGAGGTTTTTTAAAATCTACTTGTCAGTCTGTTTTGACCAAAAATACATAAATAAAGAAACAGAAAAAAGGAAATAAGGACAGAGACAGAGAGAGGCCGACTCTGTTTTGCTCCCTAGAAACTTGGAGCTGGAAGGCAGCCCCACAAATTGCCCAGTAATTCTCCTATGGGCGGCACACTGCTCTTGCTCAGGTAAACCACATCTATTACACGGCTGGAGTGAAGACCGAAGCCTGACACTCCAAGGCCAGAGCGACTTCCACAGTCTCTGAGCTTCCTAACAGAATCCAGGCCGGAAAGAGCAGTTCTAGGCTAGGTCAGGAGTCCGACAACGGGCGTATCGAACACCAGGAGCCTCTCCACAAGTGTCGCCATGACTGAGCGTCTGTGTGTGGCTGAAGGACGCACAGGGAAATCCAGTCCCTCCCTCTCTCGGCCCCAGAGGGAGTCCAGGAAACACTCCCCCAGATTTCCAGCTGTAGCTGGGTTGCGTGTTTCTGCCACCTTTGTTCCAAACATTCTCTATCAAAGAAACATCGGTTCAGTTCCTGGCATAGTTCAATTGATCCCCACGGGGGCTTTGAGGGCTAATATTTGATAAGCATCAAAGAAATCAATATCAGATTAAAATCACGCTCCAGCCCCAGAAATCGTGGGAGGCAGAGAACTTTCCCATTCTGTCAGCAAGAACTTCTCAACTTGTAGAGCCAGGTCAGAGTGCTGAGCAGCGGGAGGACTTGGGACACACCCCGCATGGTGTGGACACTTGTGGCTGTTTCCTCTTGTCTGGAAGCAGAGGCAAGGGAAGAACGAACCGGAAGGAGCACTACAGCTTTCAGGGTGAAGGACCCGGGCTGGGCTAAGCGCGGAGTGTGGCATTACAAGGTCCGTCTCAGATTCATCTCGGAGAACAAAGAATCTAGAGACTCAGACTCCAACCCTGGGAAACGTAAGTTATTGCTGTTTAGATCTCAGACTCCTCCTTGGCCCCTGACTGGAGACCCAGACTCTAACTCTACCAGCCCAGGGGCCCCAAGGCGACCACAGATGCTCTTCCAGCTCCTCTGTGGAAACCTGTGGAAACCTTGACGGCTCTATGGAGTAGAAAAGGAGAGATGTCTTCCAACAGGAGCCAACCAGAAAGCCAACAGGGGCCGCGCGGCCATCCTGGAGTCCGGGGGCTCTTTTCCCACCCTCCCCCAGGCCCCGCCCCTCTCCTTTCATATCTTTCATCCCCTCTGCACTCACGCTTTGCCTTGGCCTTTTTCTAAATTTCTCTCCGAATCTTTGTCATCCAGTTCTTCTTTCGTTTTCACCCTCTCCTTGCTGCTCCTTTTCCCCACCTTCTCCTCCACTGGGTTCTGGCTCCGGCCTGGTGCGACATTGTCCTCCCCTGGCTTCCTCCCTTTGCTGATTCCTTGCCCTGGCTCTGCTCTGGGCCTGTCTCCCTCCTCGGCTGTCCTGCTCTTTGCCTCAGCTGAGCCTCCTGATCTCCAGGTGTTCAAGGACTTAGAGTGGTGAGTCTGGGCTCTCGGGTCCCTTCAGAAGTGTGGCAG
This sequence comes from Thryonomys swinderianus, assembly GCA_004025085.1. Classification (NCBI taxonomy): domain Eukaryota; kingdom Metazoa; phylum Chordata; class Mammalia; order Rodentia; family Thryonomyidae; genus Thryonomys; species Thryonomys swinderianus. The sequence continues at coordinate 12,164 of PVIC010031607.1, read as the reverse complement.
CTGTCGAGTTGACTTCTGGATTTGTTTTTGTTTTGTTTGACAATCCTTGGGCTATTCTGAATCTAAGATCCACTTAGAAGAGCGGGACAAAAGAAGACAACAATGGTTCCTTCAACTCTCCTGGGTTTTAAGACTTTTCTGTCCAATTTTAGCACAGAGCTTGGCTTAGGATTAAAGTGTTTCAAACGTCTCCAACCTGAGCCCTCAGCAGTTAACTCCACGGAGTTCACTCCAAAGAGAAAATTATACTGAGCTGCAATGGAGAACACTGGTTCCCAGACCATACCCACCAGACATCACTTCCTTCCACCCCTTGCTGGGTCACAAACCATTCTGTCACCCAGCACTTCGGGGCAGAGAAGTCTCCCCACAGAGGGAGGCTGAGTGGCAAAAAGGGTACATACCCAGTGCATGGCCCCTTGCTGGCCTTGGCACCGCGGAAAGGCAGCTCGGGATGGAGGAAAAGGGGAGGAAGGAGGGGAAGTGCACAGGACTGAAATGTGATATGTGCTCGCACCAACTGCCCGCGATGAATGTTCTCATTATGTTACACCAATGTGTATTAATGAAATAAACAAATTCTTATTTAAGGAGAAGTCAACGAGGGACCCCTGACCGGAAGCAGTCTAACCAAAGGAGAACGTGTGCCCCTCCTCCCTCGAGTGCTTCCCTGACCTCCGACTCAGAGACACCAGAGAGGCCTGGCTGAGCAATCTGAGGTGATGAACTGCTAATACGATGAGTAGAAACTCACTTTAATAAGAAACAATAAAAGTCTGTGAGCAGACGTGCATGTCCAGAATTAAGAAATCGGAAAAGGAGAAGGCGTCCCCGGAGCACAGAGGTCTGGATTCTAGCGAGGCTCTGGCACAGCCTGTCCCGCCTTGGTTTCCTCATTTGCAAAAATAAAACCTCAGCAGGTCAGCTTTGTGCTTCCTTCCAGCCATGATAATCAACACGTTTAAAATAAAAGGGCAAATCAGAGTGTCCTCTGAAGTTAAATGTCCTCATTTTTCTCTAATCAAGGTCTTGATATTAGGAAAGGGCCCGTTTTTTGTGTGGCATGGGGGAAGAGACTGGATGCAGAGGACATTTCAGAAGTTTGTGGAAAACTTGCCCTGGGTCTTTCTTCTCCCACGGGGCTGCTCTGCCCATGAAGACCCTTCCTTTCTCCATTTATAATGGCTTTGCTCAAATTTGGTCTACAAATAAGTATGGAAAAGCTGTACTACTTTTTGAGACGTCAGTGTGACAGGCACAAACTAGATAGACCAAGTCCTGGGAAGGAAGGCCAACAGTCGTCATTAATTTTATTACTGCTTGAATAATAACATGTGTTATAATTTGTATGAGTTAGAGCAGAGCCTGCAGCACGATAGCAGGGGGGAGACCACTCGGAGGAGGAGCCCTGGGAGCAGAAACCCGTGTGAAATGAAGGGCCCGACCACACAAGTATCTCCATAGAGATCCGACACAGCACCCGAGGTGGCAACAGGGCAGGAGAGTAGGAACTGAGTGAAGGCCCAGGCCCAGGGATGTGGGGGTGAGGCAGTAGGCGAGCCTTGAGCGTCTTGGTGTGGAACCACCGGAACGTTTGAGCAAGGGACTGACCTAATGGATTGTTCTTTGGTAATGGCTTCCGCTCCGGGAAGAATTCACTGTAGAGGGGCAAGAGAGGAAGCAAGAGATAACGTATGAGTCCAAAAACCATTGAAAGCAAGAACCAGTGCAAAGAAATTTATTCTCCCATAAACAGCCCAAGCAGGTTGGCCTAGATACCAGCACCTCAAACCTCCTCAGTCTCAGCTCTGTAGCCAAACTCCAGGGCCCGTCTCATCTCCCAGGTTCCAAAGATGGGGAGGGGTTAGGTGCTTTGTGGTTCTTCCCAGAGATCCACGCTCTAGGTTTTGATCAGGTAAGAAAAGATGGTGTTTGGGTCTAGCACGATGATCATAAAGAAGGTGAAGGTGGCCTAGACTTGAGGTTCATTTCAAAAGCAGATAGATTGTTTGGAAATTGAGTTTATGGAATCAAAACCTAGTCATCCAGACAATCTCTAAAACGTGACCCAGTGTCACAAATCCCCAAGAGCACAAGACGTTAATTCATGCTGAAGAATCCTGGAAATTTTCTAAATAAGAAACCCTTGTATTTTCCAGGTAGGAAGGCGAAGGGTAAGAGCAACCGGGCATAGTAACAAGAGCCTTGGGCTGGATGTCTGAGGCCCTAGACTCACATGCTCAGTTCTTTTGTACTTAAAATGAGCCAAACAATCTTTGGCTTTTATAAGATAAGACATGAGAACCAGATCAGACACGGTAGGTGAAAGTGCTCCATAATCCATAAGACCTGAGTCTACCCCAAGCTGGGTTTTATTATTGTGGCCAAGACGGAGGCAGCCAGTCCTGAGCTGAGGGGCGACATCCAATGAGCCACCCATCTTTTTGAGGGCCCAGGAGTCTTCGTAAATCCTCTGACCCAATGGGGCATGTAGGTTCTTCTCCAACTGAGGACACAGCGGGTGTGATCTGTTTTCCAGGGAGAATTCTTCCTAGAAAGTGGCAGGTGGGAGCTGACACACTTTATTAGGACATAGTCTTTTCTCTCTTACATATATTTCTCTTAGAGAGGAGAGAGGACATATTAAAATTTGGAAGCCTAACTTCTTGTATACTCATTGAATTGCTTCCTAGATTGACATCTAGCTTAAATCAAAGTAGAAGTGGAATAAACAACTCACACGGGGAACACAGACTAAGTGGGAGATGTGGTTGGGGGTGCATGGAGGTGATGTGGGCAGGTGGCATTCCTTGCCCGAGGATTCTGGGTGCCAATCTCATGGGCACTGTTCCTGCCAAGTGTCCCTGCCAGCACAGAGTGCTAGCATGACCACCTGCAATTCTCTCAGCTTCCACTCTGTTGGAAAAGGCCCGGCTACTGCCCCTAGTCACAGGAGAGCCAGACTCCCCTGCCAAAATGGCATTTGCCAGTTTCCATGAAGCCTAGGTCACAGTGATACAGACAGGGAGGCCCCTGCTGGCTCCATTGCTTCCAGGAGGAAAACCAGCGGTGATGTTGTAGGCCTGTGCTCTAGTCTGTCTTTGCCTGCTCCCCTTCCTATGCCAAAGCTTCCAGGCATTGGTGCCACGCGTTCCAGTGCCAACACATAGGGCCACGGTCACGGGCCGCTTCCTGATCGGCCTCGCCCTGTGCCGCGGGCCATCTGCCAGTCCTCCTGGCTTCCAAAACACGAGTCCTCGAAGCTCACACCCTCTGTTCTCCCCTCACACATGGTGTTCTCTTTCTGGAATACCTCGGGCCCACCTTTGAAAGGGAAGATCCCTCCGCCTCCTCGGAGATGTTTCTAAGGGCCTTTCCTCAGAATCAGTGGGGCCCTCTGCCGTCTCCAGCAGCACCCTGAATGCACCCCTGCCCGAGACCCTCACAGCTAACTTTGTATTTCTGCTCTCTGACAATCTTCACAGCTCATCCTTGAGCGTGGGATGGCTCAGAGGCTGACTGAGGCAGAAAACCGCCTCTACCGTGACTGCATCCTCCTCTGACAGCCTGAAAGTGTCAGGCGCACAGTAGCTGTTGAAAAATGGTGGCTGAGCTGATGAGAAACTTCTCTCCACTCGCGTGAGTACAGGGGATCTCTGCGGATTCTGCGGGTGGGACAAACAGCAGGAACCCCAGTTACCGAAGGCCACATCACCAGAGGGGTACCCCACTTACGACCCCGGGTGCCGGGTTCCCTCAGAAACACGTGTCTATTATCTCTTAATCATCACTGAGCTTTGGTGGGTGGGGGTTAAAACTAAACACGCTCAGTGGGATGGCTCCTCCGTGCTAAGGGCTGTCATTGCCCTACGAGCCCGCTCACATAGTCACTCACAAAGTGTCAGCGCCTTCGAGGCGCCGGGGCGGTGAGGAAACAGGCCTGTGAGCCCGGCGTGCGGAGCGGCGAGAGGCGAGAGGCCGGCCGGGCTCCGCACAGGGGCGCGGGGCGCGGGGCGCGGGGCGCGGGGGCCGGGGAGGGGCACCCGGACCGCACAACCGGTCCCCAGCTGGGCTGACCCGGCTCTCTCTAGCCCCGGGCCCCTCCCTTAGCGGGAAAGGGAGACAGGTCCTTCTCTCCGTCTCTCCGGAAACTTCCCGTCCCTCCCCTGGTCCGAGCCCAGGCCGACGGCGCCACCCCGGTCTGCGCACAGCGGGGACGGAGCTTCCCTCGGAGAAGACTGGGAGGCGCTGCCAGCGGCCGGAGAGGGGAGCCCCGCGGACACGAAGGGGCCGCGTCCCCCCAGAGAGCGCCGCTGGCCCTGCACTCAGACTCGGAGCGTCGCTCTTGACCCCGCTGCGCGCCGACACTGGCCGGAGACATTTTCCACGCAGAGGGCTTGGGCGCCAGCGGCCGGGCCGCACCTCGCGGGTCTCCACTGGGCGCCGACGCTCGGGTCTCTCTGAGACTTTAAGTCCAGCCTGGAGGTGCAGTTCGGCCTCCCTGGGAGACTGTGGGGCCGCGGGGCCCCCGTCATCCTGCTGGGCCCCCGCCCGCCTCTCCCCTCATCGGCCCCTGCCCCTTTGTTCTTGCCCCGTTCAGATTTCTCTTCCGCCTCCTTCAGGTTCCTGCCGCTCCTCATCTCTTCTCACTCACCAAAGCTCTGTTCTCCCCTCCCGGGATCTGGGATCAGGGATCCGGGATCCGGGATCCGGGAGGGGACAGGTCGGCTCTGCCCCACCGAAGCCAAAGCACCTGCTTCACTGGCTTTTCTGAAACTACTGTGCAAGCTGAGGGAAGAGAGGAATAAGGTCAAAATCTTCAATTATTATGACTCCTCAGTGTAGTATGGAAAAACAGAAGCCATGCCGAAAGAAGGGCCTCTCTCGGGGTCGCAGGACAGGCCTCGCGATCGCAGCCTCGAATCCCCTTAGTCCTGTGTATTCTCTCCCGCTGTAAACGTGTTGTGTAGTCGGCGAGGGCCGGCGGGCACTGTCTGATCTCTTGCGTCCAGCAGGTGCCCAGACCAAGGCCCGGCCCCCGGCGGGCACACGGTTCCGTGGAGAAAGCCGGGGGGGCTTCTCCCGCGGAGATCCGGGCTCTCCCGCAGTATCTTGCCGGCAGCCAGGCCTGCTCGCTGTGCTCCTGGGGACTCGGGCGCTGCTCTTAAACTGAGCTCTTCTGCCCCCTGCCGGCTCCTTTGGAGAACACCGCTTAATCCGAATTTAAGGGCCGATTTCCTTAATAGTGTGGTTTACTGGCTTTTCAAAAGCCCCCGCTAAATTGAGGTCACTCTGCCTGGACCTGAAGTTGCAAGAAGCTCAGAACAATTCTCCCTTCACACCTCACGCCCTTGATCACGTGTGCCAGAGGCTGCGCTGGGCTTTCAGGGCTGATCCAAACACCTTCCTGGGCTTCAGTTCGCTTTGGTAAATTGTACAGACGTTTGTTCCGAGCCGTAGACTCCAAGAAGTGTTAGCAAGAGAGACGACAGGCGTCTGCTCACCCAGCTGCTGAGGCGAAGCGGGTCTGGCAGTTGGTGCGTCCTGACCTTCGGGACTGGAGCACAGGGAGCTGGCGTGCGGCGCTCGGAAGCAGTTTCCCTGACAGGCTGCTGCCGTAAGAAGAAAAAAGAGCTCAAAAGGGAAATAAAGTCCTAAAACAGCAGTTCTACTACACACTTTCCTCCTGTATGTAATCGAATCGCCGCTAGCACTAGGAACTATATTTAAACGGATGTCACGTCTACAGTTCATGCCAAAAGTCACTGGCCCGGTCACCTTTTTGCACCTAAAGTTTCAAAAGGATCTCACTCACTTTCCAAGGTCAACCCAAGGAGAGGAAAGGTCTCTGCGGAAATCCCAGGTGTGCTGAGCGCGCCCTCCTGTGGCCACTGACGCCATTGCAGCTGCACTGAGCAAGGCTCGATCGAACCACTCCTCCGTTCTGGGCACCGCTGAGTTTCAGACTGTTTGACAGTAACTGGCCTGAGACATTCGACACCACAACACGGCGAACTCTCATGCCTTTTAACGTCTTCCAAAGCAATCCTTTGATTGCTGGCTGCAAACTCTGACGTGTCCCGTCTTTTCCACCTCTGTTTGTTTTTCTGTGTGATGCAGGGATTGACTTTGTTGCTTGTTACCGAGCCGCAAACCTTGGGTGAAACGGACTGTCCCGGGCCAGGATGCCCTGCACTGAGGGTTGTTGGACCTTGGGACTTCTGGGCTGAATGCCCCCCGGGGCTGCTTGGCCATGGTGGGGTGCCAGGCAGCGGTCCCCACTGCAGTGAGAGCGCTTACCTCTTCCTCTTGTCTTTCTTTCCTCCTTGGAGAATATCTCACTGCACAGCTGCTTAGGCTACCGTCTGTTAACCACCCCCATCCCTAACAGCCCGACAGAGGCCCCCAAAACCTTGTGTCGACCTCGTAACCCCAGGAACCTTGGAAGGTGACCTTGGTCAGGAAAAAAGTCTGTGCGTGTAACTAAGTTGCGGGTCAGGTAGCCCTAAATCCAATACTTAACGTAAAAGACACAGACACAGCCGAGGAGACCAGGGAAGGTCAGAGATAGAGACAGAAGTGACAACCATGAGCTGAGGACACCGGAAGCCACCGGGAGCCTGGAGAGGAGGGATTCCAGCCCAGAGCCTCTGGAGGAAGTGTGGTCCCGCTGGCATCTCCCGTTCGCTTTGGTACCTAAGAGAACGCATTTCTAGCTCTCTAAACTCCAAGTTGTGTGATGTACTACAGTATCCATAGAAATATGGCCCCCTTCCTGGCAGAAGCTCTGTGTGTGTACCCAGCATTTCACTTCCTTCCTCGCTCCTCCTCCCTCCATCTTTTAGTTTCCAACCATATGCCCAAGAGTCATCTCAAGATGTCCTATTTTCTGTCTTTTATGTTGTGCCTTATTGATTTATCCGATCTCACATATGAGAGAAACCATGTGACATTTAACTTTATATATATGATTTACTTCACTCAACATTACGATCTCAAGGTGGACCTGTTTTCCTGCGAATGACTTGGGTTTATCCTATTTTGTATAAATACCTCACTGTGTGTAAGTGCCTCGTTTTCTTTACCCATTCATCATTGGTGGCGTATGAGTCGTTGCCAAAATTCAGCTATTTAGATGCTCTAGCCATAGCTATCCGTTTCTCACAATAGTATGATGTCTTTAACTCTTTGAAAAGATTTCGAGGAACAAAATAGTGGGGTGAAATGGAACCTGTGTCCTTAGTGTGTTGATGAATAGCCACACTGATTTCCGTAATGGCTGTACCGGTTTCCACATCCACAGACACTCAAGAAAGTTTCTTCCCCTCCCCCCAAAGCACCTCCAGCATTTGTTATTTCTTGATTCCTTAAAGACAGCTCTTCTTTCTGGACTAAGATGGGATCTCAGTGTTGTTTTAATTTGCATCTCTTCAATGGCCAGAAGTGTTGACCATTGCTTCATGTTTATTGTCATTTGTACTTCTTTACCTGAGATGCATCTATCTATCTCAGACATCGGCTTTTGGTTGCGTCTTTAAATTTGGGGGGACTAAGTTTTTGAGGTTTCAGATACTCTAATAACCGTTTCTCTGAGGAGTTGTTGGCAAAATCTTTTCCCATTCTGTAGGCTGTCGCTTTATCCATTGGTGGTTTCTCTTGCTACGCAGAAGCTTTTTCATTCGATCCCATTTGTTGATTCTCGGTATTTATATGTTGTGGTTCTATTCAGAAAGCCTTTGCTTGCCTATGTGGTCAAGAGATTTACCTATGTTCTGGTAGATTGTTTCTGTGTTAATATTCATATTTTTATCTATTTTGATTTTGGTTTCGTGCACGGTGAAAGGTAAGGTTCTAAGTTCAACCTTCAGCATGTGAATAGCGAGTTTTCCCAGTTCCATTTGTTAAAGACGCCCTCTTTCCTCCAGTGAAAGTATGTGTCTTTTTTGTCCAAGGTAAAGTAACTGGGTGTGTCTGAATTTTGTCTACATGCTCTATTCCAGCCGAGCAAACCTACTGCACGAGTGCTGTGCCAGGCACTCTGCTATCACTGAAAACTCTGAAAGGTTCACCACTGCTACTGTCCTTGACTCTGTTGACCCACAAGTCTGGAATTTTGCCAATGCCGTGGTCTTTTTATCACTTCAGCTTGTATTATGACCTCACATATGGGACTGTGGTGCCCCCACCCTTGTGCTGTGCTATTGTAGTTCTCTTCTTGTTCCTTATGAGTTTTAGGATAGTCGCTAGTTCTGAGGTGCACATATGTTCAAAATGGCTGTCTCTTCCTGTTGAATTCTTCCCTTAACCGATGTGCAGTGAACATCTTTGTCTCTTCTGATCAGTCTGGCTTGAAGTACACTTTGTCTGAAGTCAGGTTGGCTGTCCCTGCTTTGTTCCAGGTTCCTGTTACACAGAATATCATTTTCCATACTTTCATTTCTAATCTGTGAGTTTCTTTTTTAATTGTGTTTATTTAATGCTACATGTTGTTAGGGTTTGTTTTTATCTACTCTGTCTTTTTTTTAAAATTGAGTTCTTTATTGGTACAATTTATATAAATATATATTGGTACTTATAAATTGGTATTTATAAAAATATATTGGTACAATCACATATAAAATTGGGGAATTTGTACCAGTATATGACACAAGTTAATTCTCATTTTTACCCATATCCCATTCACCCACACCTCCCCACCCCCTATATACATACTCTTTTATTTTCTTTCTGAATCATATTTATTCTTTCCCCTCATTACATTCCCATACCAAATTTCCTATGGAAATTTCCCACTGTATAAAATCTGTCATACTTTCTAGAGCTCATTTGCATCTACAAGTGTTTATGTCAAAGAGAAGATCTGGAATTTGCCTACCTGTAATCTATTTATTTCACTTATTAGTATATCCTCCAGGTGTCTCCATTTGCAACTAAATGGATCAATCTTGTCATTCTTTATGGCAGAGTAATACTCTATTTTATTTTTAAAAAACACATCTTCTTTATCCACTCTCCAGTTGATGGGCATTTGGGTTGTTTCCACGATTGAGCTATCATGAACTGAGCTGCTATGAACAAGGGTGTACATCTGTCTTTCCAATGTGATTTTTAAAATTCTTTTGGGTATACTCTGTGTCTTTTGATCGGAGGGCTGAGATCATTCATTTTGAGTGTTATTACTGAGTTATTAACTTATTCCTTTCACTGTATTGTTTTCCTGTTGTTAATTTCCTTATTTTTTTCCCCATGCTTAGCTGGTTATCCCACCAGGTATGTTTATTCTTTTTGACTTATTGGCATTGTTGGCTTCATTACCTCTTTCTAAGAAATCCTTAGTTTTTTTGTTTGGTGGTCTTCAGATACCTTCTCATGAACACATCTTATTCTCCATCAAATTTGAAGGAAAGTTTTCTGATACATAGATTAGTAGTTGTTGTCTTTTAAGACTTGAAACACTTCCTTCTGAGATCTCTGGCCTCTAAGGTTTGTGTGGAGCAGCCTGCTATAATTCTAATTAGTGATTCTTCAGTTTTCTCTAACAACTTTTAAGATACTGTCTTCATGACAGACTTCTGGCACATGATATGGTGTGCAAAGGTCCTCCTTTGGTCATAGCTATTCAGGGTTCTCTATACCTCCCTTATCTATATGTTTATAACTTTCCTTATATTTAGAAAGTTTTCTAGCATTATTTGTATAAACAGGGGTTTTGCAATACCATTTGTGCTATCTTTTGATTTTTCACTTATGGCAATTACTCTTAGATTAATCTCTTGTGCATAGTTTAGTAGCTGCTGGATCCATTTTTCATGTTCACTTGCTGCTTTTAAGGTCGATTTGAAGAGTTAGTCTTTGAAGACATCACTGTCTTCTAGCTCTGAAATCTGTCCTTACACCAGTTGCTTCTGCTGCCCAGCTTTTTGATATAATTTTTAATCTCTGGGTTTCTGATTGAAATCTTTTTATGGACTCTAATTATTTGCTAAATTGTGCATTCATGTTTTATATCATTTTGTTTAGACTATCTAGTTCTTTATTAATACTTTCTGAAAGCCCCTGAGTCATTTTTGTATTTCTTCCATCATCTGTTTGTTAATATCTTCTATGATCCTGCTGAGTACCTCTTTGAGCTGCTTTCTAATGTCTGTTAACTTTTGAAAAGATCCATGTGTATGACTTATGCTGCGCTCCCTTTTGATGTCTTCTGCATTGGTTTTGTGGGAACTGGAAGTTTCAGGAAGCATTTTACTGTCATGACTTCCTGTGATTCTATTATTTTGTTTGTTTTGTTTTGTCCTTAGGTTTGTGAGTGCTTAATCACTTCTCAGTGATATTCTTTGGGCATGGATAACTACAGTCCTTTGCCTCTGCCCGAAGAATGGACCATCTCAGTTAATTTGGAAAGGGAAGATGCAGTGTAATTGGCTCAATATCCAGTTCTCTGGGGATATGTTCTAAAATTGTTTCTATCACAAATGTTATCTGAGTATTGTCATATAGATAAGAATCCATTAATTGCAGCAATAGTGTGATAATATTGTGCAGATCAGCTTGTATTCAAGACAGTTGGATATTAAAATATTGTAAGAACCAATTATGTGTGACCCTTAACTCTACAGAATGAATCAACAAAAATAGTGTAAACATGAAGACAACCCAGGTGAGGATTTATAGCTAATTTGGACTAAGTGTGACAACTACATCTCTTATAAGGTAGGGAAAAAAACAGCAGTAACTTTTATATAATCAACTATTTGAACATCTCTGTGCATTTTTGTTATACTAGTAACAATTCAGGGGATTAGAAATGGGGGAATGCAATGAGAAAAATGAAAAACTTTAAACTATGAAATATGAGAAAAACAAAGAAGCAGGACAAAGGATCCTATGGGGAGAAGAAAGCTGTTTGTAGAATTAGGTAAAGCTAAAGGAAAAGAAGGTGTTAAGAAATGGTAAAGGAGAAAAGGGAGAAAAAATATTTAGAGACTAAAAGAGGGAGAATCAATGGGAGATAAGTTAAAAGGGTGAAGATGAAAAATATTAGAGAAAAAGAAAAAAAGGAAGTAAAATAAGAGATAGAAAAAAAGAGAAAAGGAAAAAGCATTCCCCAATTCCCTAAACATCCGTAAATGAGTGAAAAAGAAAGAGGGAAGGAAAGATGAAGAAAGAAAACACACACACACAGGAAGAGATACACACACACACACACACATACACAGGAAGAGATACACACACACACACACATACACAGAAAGACACTTCTCTGTGACTTTCAATATGTGGTTCTCTTCCAGGGTCAATGATTTTGAGGAAGTGACAAGTCAAGATGTGTCCCTGTCACTCTGGCCAACGGAGAAGGCAGCTGGGCCCCTTTGCTGCACACAGGCGAGGGAACAAGTGCTACAAATCTCAGATCCAGACCAGCTCGGTTTGGGCCTGGCCTTGAGCTGCAGGGTGGGGCCCGTGTCCTTTAGCTCGGAGCCCTCTGGGCTCTCTCTGCAGTCTTCTGGCTGACCAAGGCTGACCCTGGTGACCATCTCTCCTCTTGTTGCCGTGGAGGATAACACTGAGTCCTGAACTGAAGCTACACTCAGCGGCTTTTAGTCCTGGGTTTGAACAGTCAGTTGCTGCCCAAGCTCTCTCTCCAGGGAAATGGCTCTCGCTTGGACTGGAGTCACTCCTCAGCTGTTGCCTGGTGAAGAACTCCGGTGGGAGCAGAATCCTGTGCTGTCCCTGCGGATGATAGGAGCTCTCTGCCTCCCATCCGAGCACTAATCAGGCCTGGCCATCCTTAGCTTCCCAGACCAAACAAGATTGGACACGTTCAGAGTGGTGGGGCCCTAGGAACCAACTCGCTGTCTGGCTGCGTTTCTCCCTGATGTCACCTCGGGTCCCCAGCATTCACTCTGTTTCTGTGGGTTCTCTCTCTTTCCTATGAGCTGCAGACTAGGATTTCTCTTCAGTTTCTCTGTAGTTTTCCATTTTCCTGGTTCCCAGGGGTCTATTCTTTTCTTTTTTCTTCCATGAAGTATTATTTTCTAATGTCTGCATTAGGTAACAGTAGCAGAAAAAAATTCCAGATCTCAGACAGATTGAGTTGCTATTGCTCAAGCCGCCAGTCTTTTCCTCTGGAGGATCTGCCTTGGTTCCTCACATAAAACCTC
>PVIC010031606.1:0-21212 GCA_004025085.1 Thryonomys swinderianus | reverse complement strand
TGCCCAGGCAAGCCGCCGCGAACTCAGCAATCCTCCTGTCTCTGCCTCCCGAGTGCTGGGATGACAGGCGTGAGCCACCATGCCCGGCATTGTGGTATGCGGTGTTGATTGTTGGTGGGCGTGTCTCCACGCCCAGCATTATATGTGGTAACCGGGGATCGAACTCAGGTCCTTGCGCTTGCGAGGCAGGCACCGGAACACTGAGCTAACCCTCCGGCCCTGGCAAGTTCTTTTGTAAGGGGGAGGGAGTCTGAAAAGCAGTGCCTGCCAGCCTTTCTTAATACTCATTACTGGTTAATTACTAAGCTGTCACAGATTATTTCTGTCCAGAGAAGGACTTTGCCTCATATAGCACCTTGAATTTGGATAATTTTTCCTTTGAGATGGTTCATAAATAGCTGAGTCATTGGAGTGAAAGAAAAGTGTCCTCACAATTTGAGCTGATAAGAAAATCAATGTAGCCCTGAATGTTGTCAATAGCACCAATTACAACTCATTGGTCATGATGGAAAAGCAGTTTGCATTTACTTGATGCAATTTTTTTAACTTGATGTCTGATTATGTGTCACACTAAACATGAATCAGAGCAGGTTGACAGGAAAATAAAACATATCCCCGTCTTCCGATGGCACAGTTAGCTGCCTAGGAATGGTTGATCTATCTATAACACAGAGTGCGTAATTCAAAATGACAATAAAGAAAAAAGTAGCTTGTATAATTTCACACACATGGAAGGTAAAGACTGCCAGCAGATTTATGGGTCGGAACCTGCCGAAGACTGCGCAGAAATGTTTCATTCACTCCTCTGAGCAGACAAGCAAATTCTTTCATCTTCAAGCCCTTTCAATAAATTTTCCCCAGGAGTTGATGGACTTTAAATCTGTCAAACAGGGGCCTGTTAAGTCTGATTTGATTCTATAAATGGTAGCAGCCTGAGGCTCTGAGTTGTAGCAGCTCTAAAGATGACATACATATCTGCATGCGGCATTTCATGGGAGAGGACAGCGAAGCTGCTTCTATTGCCCCTTCTGACTTAGAAATGAGCCGGAGCATTAACAATTCTCACCTTTCATGGACACTAAAGGCAGACAGCTCTAACTACTGCCCAGTTGTCCTGAGCTTCCTTTTCATTTTTAGTGTTCAGAACAGAGTGGATGAAATAATCCAAATCGCTGAATTCCTCTCAGAGCAAGAAGACTGTGAGTGTCTCAACGGAGCAGTGATTGGCTTTTAAGACTATCACACAAAGACAGGCAAGACGAAGAGGTGAGGTTTCTGGATCCGCAGCTCTCCTTTGGGAATGCCGAAGTGCTCTGCACATGTCCTGTCTGGGAGCACTCTGACCTGCTGCACTGTTTCATGCATTAAACCAGTAAAAATCCACGAAGAATACAAGCAAGTCAAAGAGGCAGGACTTTCACAGACTTTCTTGAATGGGTCACTGAATATAGGACCAGACCAGGAAAATAGTGCTTCAAGGCACACAAATTTCTACAGGGCAGCAATTCCTGAAGTTGCTCACAGTTAAAGGCTGTCGCTCTGAATTAAACCAAGAAGACCTCTCTAAAAAATGTCCCACTCTTTCTCCTTCAGGACTCAGCAAGACAGCCCTGCCTTGGCTGAACTTGCAAGCCTCTCTTGAGCTTGATCTCTCTCAACACCTTGTCCTCAGCTTTCTGTTCCACCTCCTCCCAAAACACCTTCTCTGTGTGCTGTCAAGGGTGTCTTTCCTTCTAACTTTCACTCTTCCTGTAATGGCCCATTTATCTCCTAGTTGTATCTCTTGATGGCAATTTCTTTCTCAGTCCTGACCTCCAGGCTGCCAGGATTTTTATGTTATGTTCTCTGATCTTATTACTGTCAGTGAGCCTCTTTCTTTCCTCCTACAACCATAGCTTCCAGAGTGGGGCTAGTTCTGACCACTGTTAGTGTCATAGTTGCCTCTTTGGTACTAGTAACTCCTGGAAATTTCTAACTGTCATAAGTCCCCAGTAATTTGTTACAGGAGCTGCACCAAATGCTGCTGGTAATTTTAAAACCTTAGTTCACAGGGCATGCATTATCACGGTCCTTTCACACGAGAAGAGGCTAACATTCAGAAATGTAAAGTGATTTGCCCACCATCACAAAGCCACTGAGCGACAGAGACATATTTTAAGCTAGTCTGCTTGACTCCAATTCCAGGGTGCATGTTGCCCTATTCTGGAGCCATAGGGGATGGATATGCTAACACTGTCTCCAAAACTAACTTGAGGGCAATATGGCCAAACCTTTCCTTGTCTTTGGGACTCCATTTATAAACACATGTGTGGTGTGGATTAGAGGATTTTTGAGCTGTCCTCAGGCTATCTTCTTTATCTGTTGCCTTGGGCTTACCTAGGAACATCAAAGACAGAGCTGAAGATACTGGAGGAGGATGTGCTACTTGTAGAAGAATTTCACTGGATATAGTCTCACAGTTAGCTTGATATCTATGATGGATTTAGGTAATACATCCTTTACCCAAGAGGCTTTTAGATGTCCTCTAGCCTGGAAAATAATGAATAGTCTTTTTGTAGGCCTCCACCTACAAAGTCTCTAGATAGACTTAAAACTATTCCAGTCACAATTCAAGGCCGTGTCTTGTAGCATGAACAAAGACAGGATCTATAGTTAAAAAACTAACTTAGAAAGATTAACTTTGCATAGTCTGAGATCTCCCAGCTATAAAATAGAATGATTCCTGTTCTTCTAATTCTGAGCTCTTAAATTTCAAGTGACAAAATGGAGCTGTGGAAATTCTTTGAAAAAGAAAAATGGCCACAGCAGACAAATCCGATGTCTATAACTAGAAGTGAGCATATGTTAGATATCAGAAAAGGAATAAATACATTTAAATTCATACAGGTTATTAGTATTATGTTAACTGATTCAGTTTAGAGAATGAACTGAAGGCTTTTGATGAGCATGGTGAAGAACAACAGTGAAATCTTTAACCTGGCTTGGGCCTGACCAAGATCACCGGTGGGGACGCAGCAGGGATAAGTGAACCTTCCAATGTTAAGAGATGAGAGTCAGGAGTCCGTGAAATCTTGCCGGAGAAAGGGATCTGTGCTATACTGCATCTACAGGGCAGGAGGGCCCCTAGAAGTAGGACTGGCACTTACACCAGAATCACTTATTCTGTTGCCCTAACATCATGCCAACAAAAAGTACCATCATTAGAATGAAGGCTAGGAAGTAAAATAGCGGGGATGGAAGCTGCCTGTACAACAGGGATTATAATAGCTTCTAGGTGGTATAGTTTATGTAAATAATTCAAATGATTTACTCTTAATATGGTGCCTGACACAAAGTGAAGACTCAAAACATGGAGTCACCTGGGAAAAGCAATCCTCTAAGTCATGCATTTGGTTCACAGACACATTTGGGAAACCTGCCAAGTAAGTAATTATAAGTTCTTACATATAAGTTAACCGCCCCCCCCCCCCCCCGCCACACACACACACTTGAACTGACAGTACTTGGAAGTGTGTGAAGGAGCCATCAGTAGTGGAACCACTGAGATAATCCAGTAGAGGGCACCATCCAATGCGAACAGTGCTCTAGCTCCCTCACCACCACTGAGCCACCTTCTCAGTCAGAGTTGCCCGATTCTTTCCCTAGTGGGAGCATAAAGATAATTCCACAGCCCTTGATTAGAGAAGATGAGACTCATCATTGTCACCCACAAGCTTACTGAGAGTTGACTACACCCTAGGACTCTCTCACACTATCAACGGTACAGGATGAATTTTCACAGGATTCTCCCAGAGACCGATTGTTATCCCATTCAATATAGCTAAAGCATTTGAGACTGCTCAGGCTCCTTCCAAGATTGCAGGATATCCTAGAACAGAAGCCATGCTTTACCATCTTTGACCCCTTCTTGGCTAGCAAAAACTTTCCACAGTGCTCAACAGGTAACTGATATGACTCTCAACAACCATCCTGGAAAGACTAGAGTTGTGTTTTTTTTACTTCTTACTCCAGCATAAAGGCTTTGCTTGTGACTTCTATTGACTGCTCTCTGAAGCCCTAACTAATCAACCTCCCAAACTAGGCAGGCCCCTCTAAGTGAGAAAGCTCCAAAATATTTGTTTCCAGGAAGTACTAAAGTAGCCTCCTAGTGCAAGCCCACTGGTAATGGATGCTGGCTGTAACTGGATTTGAATTTGCAGTTGTTCTTTGATCATCAGATGCCTTCTGTTGCCCAAGGCTAACAGCCATCCATCAATTTGCATGGGTTTAGGTGAGATTCCATGCCACAAAATCTCTTCCTATATTCACATAGTAAGAGAAAATAACTAACACATATTTCTAGTTTCCAAATTCAGAAAACAGACTTAGCCACAAACTGAAGTCTTCCTCAAAATTATCCATAGGGGATTCTATGCATATCAAATCTCAGAAGTGACTCTACTGTACCTTCAGTTAGCCAAAACATGTATGCCCACTTTGGGAAAAGAAAAACTTGTGTAGACAGATGTACACCCTTGTTCATAGCAGCTCAGTTCATGATAGCTTAATCTTGGAAACAACCCAAATGCCCATCAACTGGAGACTGGATAAAGAAGATGTGGGGTTTTTTTATAAAATGGAGTATTATTTTGCCATAAAGAATGACAAGATTGATTCATTTATGTACAAATGGATGCACCTGGAGGACACACTAATGAGTGAAATCAATAGATCACAGATAGGTAAATACCGGATCTTCTTGTTGATATGAGCACCGGTAGATGCAAATGAGCTCTAGTAGTATGACAGTCTTTTTAGAATGGGAAATTTCCAAAGGAAATTTGGTGTGAGGATGTAATGAGGGGAAGGAATAAATATGATTCTGAAAGAAAATAAAAAGAGCATGTATATAGGGGGTGGGGAGGTGTGGGTGGGGATATGGGTAAAAATGAGAATTGACTGTGTCATATATTGGTACAAATTCCCCAGTGTTATGTGTGATTGTGAGATGTATGCAAATTGTACCAATAAAGAATGCAATTTTTAAAAAAAGAAAAACTTGTATAAATATTTTAGTACTAAATTGATTGAGACATTATGAAATTAATACAGTTAATCTTTAGCCTCTACAAATACAACAGATGCTCAGAGTGGTGGCCATTAGCTTCCAGACCTTCATTAGTACAGCAAACTGCTGCTTGGGTAACATTGGTCACTGACATTGCTTCATATGCATTTTCAATTTCTTCTGTAAGGGCCAATGGTGTAATGGATATTCTATGATATATAACACCCTTTAGAGGCCTCGTACATAGGTAACACTGTCTGCTGAAAAAAATATCATAGTATTTTTTTTCATAAAGTGTGTATGTATATATCCATTAGTGGCAGACTTTGTATATATAGAAATAGAGCTGTCTTAGGCTGTTCTGTGTGGCAGATTCTGGTCAGAACTAAGAAGACCAGAAAGCTTATAAAGACCAGGCCAGAGAGATTTCTACTGGAAAGTACTATTGGCTGTTGGACTCCAGATGATATGTGTTAGGTGTTGTCACAGAGCTTGTCTGCATTTTGTTCATAGTCAGAGTTTTTGCCTGAGACTGAGATTAGGGATAGTGGACTAATTAATCTTGCAGAATAAATTTTAAAGCAACCAAATATTAAGGTCATGGCATGTCTACTGTTGGGGACTTTCAGCCAGATCTATGTGGAGAACTAAGAGCAAAGAGCCCAGCAGAATGACTTAAAGTGTTTTGAGTTTGGCCAGAAAGGAAAGTCCAGTAAAAGTGTGGACTGCAAAGATAGAGCAGAGGAGAACTTGATTTCTGAGAAGGAATAGAATAGAAAAGATGAAAAAACACATCTTCTTTATCCACTCTCCAGTTGATGGGCATTTGGGTTGTTTCCAAGATTGAGCTATCACAAACTGAGCTGCTATGAACAAGGGTGTACATCTGTCTTTCTAATGTGATTTTTTAAAAATTCTTTTGGGTATATTCCTAGCAGGGGGATAGTAGGGTCAAATGGGACCCCTAGTCCTAGTTTTCTGAGAAATCTCCACACAGATCTCCACAGTGGTTACACAACCCAAATGTCCATCAATTGGAGAGTGGATAAACAAGATATGGTTTTTTAATAAAATGGAGTATTATTCTGCCATAAAGAATGACAAGATTGATTCATTTATGTGCAAATGGATATACCTGGAGAACACACTAATGAGTGAAATCAATAGATCACAGATAGGCAAATACCAGATCTTCTCCTTGATATGAGCACCTATAGATGCAAATGAGCTCTAGAAAGTATGACAGTCTTTGAAGAATGGGAAATTTCCAAAGGAAATTTGGTGTGGGGATATAGTGAGGGGAAGGAATAAATATGATTCTGAAAGAAAATAAAAGAGCATGTATATAGGGGGTGAGGAGGTGTGGGTGGGTGGGGATATGGGTGAAAATGAGAATTGACTGTGGCATATATTGGTACAAATTCCCCAATGTTATGTGTGATTGTGAGATGTGTATAAATTGTACCAATAAAGATTTTAATTAAAAAATAATAGAAAAGATGGCCTGAGAACATAAGAGAAAGCAGCTGGATTCCACCATTTATTGTCTCAGACTTGTAAATGTGAAAGATTTTGCTTTGAGAAGAGACCCCCAGAGTACCATGTTCCAAAATAGCAGCAGCCTAGGGAAGCTGTTTCAAAATGGCAGCAGACTAGGGAAACTGTTGCAAATTGGCGGCCTAGAGAAGTTGTTACAAGATGGCATCAGCCTAGGAAAACTGTTCCAAAATTTTGGCCTGGAGAACTTGTTCCAAAATGGTAGCCTAGGGAGACTGTTCCAAATTGGTGGCCTAGGGAAGTTGATCCAAGATAGTGGCCTGGGGAAGTTGTTTCAAAATGGTGTTCTAGGGAAGTTGTTTCAAAATAGTGCCCCAGGAAAGTTATTTCAAAATAGTGGACTAAGGAAGATGTTTCAAAATGGCAGCAGCCTAGGGAAGTTGTTCCAAAATGGTGTTCTAGGAAAGTTATTTCAAAATGGTAGTCTAGGGAAATTGTTTCAAAATGGTGTCAGCCTAGGGAAGTTGTTCCAAAATGGTGGCCTAGGGAAGTTATTCCAAAATGGTGGCTTGAGGAAAATTTCAAAATGGTGGCCTAGGAAAGGTGTTTCAAAATGGTGGCAGTCTAGAGTAGATGTTCCAAAATGATGTCCTAGGGAGGTTGTTTCAAAATGATGATCTAGGGAAAGTGTTTCAAAATGCCAGCAACCTAGGGCAGTTTTTTCAAAATGGTCACTTAGGGAAGTTGTTCCAAAATGGCAGCAGCATAGGGAAATTGTTCCAAAATGGTGGCACAGGAAAATCTCTCCAAATGGTGGCCTGGGGAAGTTGTTCCAAACAGTGGCCTATAGAAATTGTTCAAAAATGGTGACCTAGGAAAATTTGTTCAAAATTGTCACATCCTAGAGAAGTTGTTTCAAAATGGTGGCATAGGGAAGATGTTTCAAAATGGAAGCAGCCTAGGGAACTTGTTCCAAAATGGTGGAGGCCTAGGGAAATTGTTCCAAAATAGTTGCCTAGGGAATTCATTCCAAAATGATGGTTTAGGGAAGTTGTTCCAAAATGGTGGCTTAGAGAAGTTGTTTTGAAATGGAAGTGGCCTATGGAAGTTGTTCTTAAATGACAGCAGCCTAGGGAAGTTGTTTCTCAGGATTTGGTTAATAGGCATTATACTCTGACAGTCAAGAGAGAACTACACCTGACTCCTACTGCTCTAGCTGGCAGCAGACCTTGGCCTCATCCACATGACACTAGTTTTAGATGCATGCAGAATACAAGAGTTGTGGGGTCAGGAATGTTTCCACCAAGGTCTCAGAAGAAGGCCAAGGAGGCCAGGCAGCATGTTCCTCAGAGGGCAATGTGTGAAGCTATGAGTGTGAAGTCAAAGGTGGAAACCCCAGAGGTTTAGAGAAGTCGAGAAGATGGATCTCCTGAGGAAAACTGCAAGGAGGGAGCAGAGCTGGTTCGAGGGAGAAGCCGTAGGAGCTAGGACCACCAGAAGCACTGTAGAGGAGGAGCCACCTAAGCCTTTGGGAGTTCACATGTACCACAGATTGCCAGGGATGCTGGAAGTGGAACTGTGGGGTTTAATGTTTGCCCTGCAGGTTTTGGACTTGCTTTGGTCCCACACCTTTGTTTCTTCTTGTTTATACTTTTTGGAATGCAAATGTATACCTTGTGCTACTGGATGTTGGAAGTGTTTGACTTTCTTTTCATTTGTACAAGGGCTTACAACTAAGAGTTTGCCTTTTAATCTCAGAGGAGACTTTTGACTTTTACTCTTCAGCAATGCTGAAACTATTAGGACTTTGGCAACTCTTAGTAATGGACTAAATGCTTTTTTGCATAAAGGTATATGCATGAGTCTTAGGGGGCCATGGGTTGAATGTTTGTTATTAGATGCCCCCCAAAGCCTCATGTAGATGAGGTGGAACTTTCTTTTCCACAGGTACCTGAATCTGGAATGTGAAATCCTGGAGTTAGTGCATGTGATTATTAAACCACCATATGTAAATCATTAGTTTGGCTCCACCCTAATCCCTATAATCTGAGTAAGATAAAGGAGCAGAAGAATGCAGTTAAACACTCTCCCATGTTGCCAATACTATGGTGTGGCTTTCATGAACTCTTGTGGCCTTTGCTCTCACGTGGGCACCATGTTGTTTCTCCTCTGCCATGCCTGTTTGTCACCCCAGCCTTCAAGCCAGTTGACTCTGGACTGAAACCTCTGTCAGCTGTAAGTTAAATAAACCCCTTCTCTTTAAAAAAATTGAGGGAGAAAGATATTAATCAGTATGTCTTTTGAGACAGAATTATTTCTAATAGTTTATCTTACATGGATTTGTCATACAAACCTGGAAAACTGAGTCTAGTAACATTTCAAGTCTGAAAAAAGGTGAAATGTGATGGCAAACAAAACTGGTACAAGTTGCTTATACCTGTTTCCAGGTACAAGCAGGAACAGGGCCTTCAGTGAATATTGTCTCCTGGAAAATTAATTGATCATAGAAATTTTGTATTTAAATGTGGTAAAAAGAAGTTAGTAATTCTTGGAGTCTGAAGACAAATTATACATTACTTGTAATCACAGACACCAATTTCAAAAATAATGTAATAAGCTATAATTTCCATAGAAATTAAATATAAAAATAGTATTCATTGGGGATCATTTGTGATTAATATTTACTTAATATTCAATAATAAACAATGATTATCAAGCAAGAATTGTGTTACAAATCTGTGGAACAAGAAAGAAAGACAGTTATATCAAGAAGGGTATATACAAAGGAATGTGTAAAAAGGAACTTCAATTTTAAATGCACGTGCTTATATTAGATATGTTAAATATAAAAGTACAATTAAAATGGGCCAAGTTTAGCCCTGTATATATATATCAACAACACTGAAAGGTATTACAGTTATGCTAATGATAATAATAGTATAATACTTTTGAGTTAACAATATTTTAAATTTATTCTAGGGTGCAGAGTTGTAGGGAGGGCATGGGAATGGAAAAAGTGATAATCAAGATATGTCATATACAGGACAAATCCTCAATGTTGAATCTGATCATAATGTATATATAAAATATACCAATAAAATAAATTAAAAATAAATAAATTAATTAAAACCTACCAATAGGGAAAAAAGAATAATGAATAATTAATTATTATTATTAGCTGCTTCTCGTGTATTCTGTAGCCATTTGTGTAACATGGAAATATGTCTATCCAAATCCATTTTCCATTTCCAAATGGAGGCTTGTATCTTTTCATTACTGACTTACAAGTGTTCTTAAGGTATTTTAGCTACAAGGACCTTATCAGCTGTATGATTCTGCAAGTATTTTCTTCCAGGATTTCCAATATGTAAGTTGTCTTTTCATATGTTGTGAAGAAAATTGAAAAAATAATGCAGGAAAATTTTCAATTTTATTAAACTCTACTTATAGGCTCAAATAAAATAGGAAAAACATCTGTGTGCTAAAGTGTCAGAATATCTGCATTCTAATTCTTGTTTTTTATTATTTACATTATTTTTTTCTTTTTTAATAATTGAGTTTATTGGTACACTTTAGCAATACATTAAGATTACATTCCTCACTGAGAATTTATACCTTTAATTACTTTAAGCCTCTGTTTCCTCATCTGTAGAATGGGAAGACTAAAGCAGATCCTCAGTAAGTCTCCCAGGCATGAATTAGGTGGACATGACACATGGTAGAGCAAAACAAGAATTGTGAAACAGCCATCTTATATATTAAGAATTTCATCTAACTAAAACCTGTTCAGAGTTATAAGTCATGCAGATGACTTCTGATTCCTTTGACTTCTGATTCCTTTGACCATCCATTTTATGCTTCCCTCTTCTTTGTATCTCATTCCTTATGTGCATTTACTAGTGAGATTACTACAGATCCCTCCCTTCGGTGAAGGACCCTGTTCTAGCACCATAGAAGTTTCAGTGCCTACACATTGTAAAATTAATAAGGAAAGCTATTTCCTGGTCTTGAGTGAACCACACATCCTCTGAATGGCAGAGACTAATTCTGATGATAGCATAATCCTTCAAACACTGAACTTTGAACATAATACAGCCAAATACACATTGGAGAGGCGCTTTTGTATCTTGTGAATTTGTTCTTCCTGAGTGAAATTGTTCCTGTTCTCACTTTCCTGAAATCTTTCCCAGCCCACAATCACACATTAATGTCACACATGGAAAACTGACTTCCATAATACATTATTCCTGGATGCAAAGGGGGAAAGTCACTCTTCAGACCATATATTTTATACCACAGGTACTGCAGCTCCCAGCAGCTTGTACATTGGTTCAAGTCCATTAATAAAACAGTGATCAAATAAAAAGGCCTCAGGCATAAACACACAAGTGCAGAGATTTTGATGATGGTTTGCACTCGTTTATAATATTTTTCCAGCATGTTGTAAGGTTTTTTTTTTTTACCTTAAGCAAGAAGTTGATGGTTCTGTAATAGAGTTTTCTTTGTAAATCTTTTCCTTTCTACTTAAAAACTGCTGATTTTTCCCACCAGCTCTCATTCAATTGGTTTCCAACACAAATCTCTATTGCCTGGTTAATTGTACAGGCTCTTGGTAGCAAGCAGAAAGTACAGGTTTAATCTCACAAAGGGAAAATTAATCGCACAAAATGAAATATTTGAATGCCTACTGCTTTTCTACAAATTATTTTAAAATGTGAATAGTACTTATTCAAACTGCCTAATTAAATTGTCTCATACTAGTAGTGTTCTATAAGAACATATAGTCTAATAGAAGTAAGTTCAAACATGCCACTGTCATCTGTAATGGTGAAGTCTTGTAAGAGTTATTTAATTTGCTTAAGGCTGAGAGTGAAAACATCAGAGGGTTAGGGTGAGGTTTCCTGTGATCTACATTGAGGCACTGTACATCATGAGTTGAGTAAAAACTTCTCAAACACTTACAGAGCACTTAAAATTGATTGCTGTATTGCTGTATGTCATGTTCTTTCAACATATGGAATAGATGATTATGTTTTACATTCCCTTTCACACTTGGCTTTTGTCACTGCAAAAGCATTAAAATATCTTTGGCTCTAGAAGTGATTCACGGCAAAGGCAGAAGGAACCTACACGGTGAGGGCTGGTGACGGCCGAGGCACCGAGGTGCCGCCCCACCGCCCTGCTCCGACCTCAGGAACCCCCTCGCTTTCCTGGAATCTCTTCTCACACCTCTGGCCCCCATTGCACAGCTCTGCGCTCTCATCTGACTTCCTTTTCCATCCCTGCCTTCTTTCCTTTTTGCTTATGTTCCATTAAAACACAGCTCCTGCCCAGTTCTTGTTCGACACTTTAATGAATCCTAGACAATACAGGTTTTTAAATCCTTTATAGCAACAAAACTACATACCAGGCTGCAGACTAAAACCTGGACGCCACCGCAGTGGGCTACCAACTTATTTATCACCTTAGGTTAGAAACTTGCCCTCGTTTTCAAAATTAAAATAGAAAACAGTCTTTCATGGTCCAGAGGTAAAGAGTGGCTTCGATCTATAAAAAGGAGATGTGTCTGGCATTATTAGTTGCAGCTGGAGTGGACTGAGGGAAAAAATAAAACAAATCTTCTTCACTAGCCAAATGAGCTAAAACCTGTAACATTTACATAGAGATATAAACACTTTTTTTTTTTTTTTTTTTTTGCTCTTGAGACAGGGTCTCGCTTTGTAGTTCAGGCTGGCCCTGAGCTCACTATGGTGCCCAGGCAAGCCACCGCGAACTCAGCAATCGTCCTGTCTCTGCCTCCCGAGTGCTGGGATTGCAGGCATGAGTCACCACGTCCGGCATTGTGGTATGCGGTGTTGATTGTTGGTGGGCATGTCTCCACGCCCAGCATTATATGTGGTTACCGGGGATCGAACTCAGGACCTTGCGCTTGCGAGGCAGGCGCCACTTTAATTTTGTAATGCAAAAATTTTAAATGACAAGAAATTAAAATAATCATTATCATGGCATAGATCATAGTTTCCATAGAAATAAATAACTTTTCCTAACTTTAGGGTAGAACTCTACCATAATGTGTAATCCAGTGAAGGAAGCTTCTGCTTCTCTATGGGGAAGTTTCATTTCTCACTGCACTAAGCTCACAGAACACTTAACAGATGTGGTACATGACAAGTTAACCTCCAAAGCACAGCAAAACAGCCCCAGCAGATCAATTAATGAAGTCTCCTAGGTCTGCAAGGGACAGTGCCCGATTACTCAATGATACTTTCCCTTGAATAACTGCAGTCTGATGGAAATTGTAACCAGAAGTTTTGAAAGGCTTCAGCCACCTGTTTTAAGAGGTTCTGAAATTACCAGTTTCCTGTTGCTGACTACCCTTTTAAATCTAAAATTGAATGACACAAAGTCAACTTCTTTTGCAGACAACGTGCATCCAGCATTCTAGAGCTGACCCCACCTCCTTCATGCAAATCCTGTCCTCTCCCTGCAGCTGTTTGGTATTATTTTTAATCTCTGTCTCTAACACACACACACACACACATACATACACATACATACACACAAGCATACACACAGTACTAAAATTTGTGATACACACAAACGTTTCTGGGAACTTCACCCTGCAAATTTTCACATTTTCCAGCTCTTACAAAATATTTAAATCCAGATTTATTTTAAGCCAGCTGCTTCCTTTGCCAGATTTCTCTGTCGGGATAGATGGATCCACTCATATGACTTCTATATCTGTGAAGTGCTTCTCTTTTTCTTAGCGGCTGGGTAAAAGTGGAAGCCCAAGGTATACTGTCTTATAGGAAATAAAAATGCTGCCGTCTGTTAATTGGAGTGTTTTGTTAATACATCTGCCCCACTTTCCCAGCAAAGCTTTCTTGGTAAAACACATAAAAAGAAACTAATAGGGACCCTCAGGTGTTATATGAAAAAGGCAACATGGACATTTGAAGAACAGAAGAGCCAAATACAGCCGAGATTAGTGGCATCCCAATATTGTCAGAAAGAAGGCATATTTACAATTATAACTGCAGGAAGAAAAGAAGGTGCAGTTGTTAGGCAGGATGTGAAAAGCATCCAAACGTAGTGCTCCATCCTCTTGTCTGTTACTTAATTATACCAACTTTAAATCATGATTAGAGTGTGCTTTGGTCCTTTATGCATAATTCTTTGCCACACTAATTTCTATTTGTTTAACTTGTTAATTTCAGAAATATTTTTGCAATGCCTAACCAGGATTGTTAACCTCATTGGCTTGAAAGACACATAGAAAATGAGTGCAGCACAATTCTGGGTGTGTGTGTGTGTGGGCATGGGCCAGGGCTTCATGGACTGTATCCGGTCTCACTCTTCCTTGCTCTCTCTGCTTTCCAGCCTCCATGAAGGGAGCAGGTTGTTCAGCACCGACTCCTCCGTGACATCCCTGCCTTGGAGCCAGCCCACCATGGACCATGCAACCATGAGCAAAACATAAGCCTTTTTCTCCTTTAAATTGTAAGTCAGGTATGTGTGTCAGGAATGGGAAATCCACTTTTTAAATGCACTAGTACTCATGAGTCACCTAGGAGGTTTCAGAAAGAGAAAAGCTGTGAAAGGAGCACAGAAAGCTCAGCAAGGGGTTCTTCTCTTCATGTGAAAAATTTGTCAACGTTTCTGTTCTCAGCTCCTTCAAGGGACAGTGCAGATGGTCGCAATGAGGCCAGTCACCTGTCTTCCAACACTATGGACAGGTCGCACTGTCTTGGTCTTTAGCATGATGCTTGTGAGGTCCAAAAGGCAGTTGAAATCATCCATCTGATGAGACATATGGTTAAATATTACGACAACAGGTTCTGGTGCCTCGTTGAAAGGTGCAGATTCAATTTCATTACATACCTCCTCCTTGAAGCCAAGTTAAAAGATACTTTGAAAAAATAAAGAATGTAATCCTTCATTTGAATTGGCCTCAATGAGCTTTAATCACGCAACATGAGCTGCTGAAAAGAGCTAATTAGAAAATATATCCTTGTTTAGGAACAATTTCATCCCTGTGTTTTCATAAATGGTTTTCATTTGAAAGATCATTTTTAAAATTTAAATAACGACTTTATCTTTGTGGGTGAGGAGTGAACACAAAGAGATGTGTTAACCAGGAGAAGAAGTGCAAGTGAGTATGGCTTTATGGTTTTACAAAGGCCAGATTTTCAGCCCTCACCTTTCCCCATTTTGTCAGTCTTACACTCTTGCTGGATGTATAACCCACCACTCTTTTATTACTTAAAAACATTTACATAGATAAAAGAGAATTCAATGTTATGTGTTAACACAGTGGCCGCATGTGTTCTCACTTGCAGTGTGGGCTGGAGGTTGGACCCGTCCAAAGTACACAGCAAGATCCAACAGTGCTGGCAGAACTGACCCAGCTGAAGGGCTAATCCTCGCCTGTTGCTCTGTGCAGAGGCACGGTGATGTCAGACGGGTTTCAAACATGGCCTGACGTTCCCTCCATAGCTCACTGGAAAGCGCCGCCGCAGCGCTCAAATGCAAGTGAAGAGAAATACTCGGGACCTTGGCACCTGGACTGTGCACATCACCGAGCCAACCTATGGCTGGTGATGACAGCATGGAATCCACTTCGAAAGCAGAAAGTGACGGCAAGGACAAGGCAGAGTCAGGAATCCAAGTACAGATTTTGTCCTTAACTGGAAAGCAAGTCTAGGGAAAAGAAACTCCATGCACAGTACAAGCAAAGGTAGAAACGATATAAAGGAGACTGGGTTTTATAGTTTTGTGATGATTATTTGGATAAAGTGGGCATAATTCATGACAGTCATATCACCTCCCCATCCAGATGGCCAAGAATGATGGCCAACTGCATAACCTGGCCAGGAATTATGTAAGGCACAGCCTCAATGCAGAAATCCTCAGTAATTTCAGCTGTTTCTCCTGAATATTTTGGGGTTGTGGAATCCTCTCAACCAAGGAACCCCCATCCTTAGTCCTTACTACTGAGAGCTTCTATTATTTAATACTTTGGGAATTCCTGGCTGTGCCCACTAGTAATTCTATCTCAATATGAGGCAGAAAAAGGGAATTATGTCAAAGATCACAAAAACAGGACATTGAAAGGTCAATTTTTATTAGCTGTTACATTTTATTGGTACATTATATATACACATCACAATTACAGTCCACATTGAGAATTTGTACCAGTATATGACACAACTTAATTCTCATTTTTCTGAAAAGTCAGTTTATGTCCTGCAGTCTGACTCTAGAAACCACATTTAACCACTAGATTATGCTTCATTCCCTTCTGTTTTCTGAGCCACTTGCATAAAACTCAATCCACCAACCCCTTTGCCAACATCAATGAAACTACACACCATGCCAAATGAAATCAGCACCATCCTTGCCCTAGGTGTTAAAATAGAAGATACTATAGTTTTCTTTCAGGACTCAAGTATTTCAGAAATGCCTTGTCAAGATGTAGTGCCTCCTAAAAAGTTGGAATTCAGGCTGGCTCTTAGGAAAAATACTAATATTTGTCAAATTAACAGAAAGTTATTTTCTCTTGGTTTTGTGGAAGCATAAGGAATTATGAGAGGAAATGATGTGTTAAAAAATGGTGAACTTCAACCATTTGTTTAAAATTTTCCTGTTGATATTGTTGTCTTTATAAACAATAGAAAGCAATAAAAGGACTCTGTATTCTTTAATAACCCCCCCAATGATACAACCATTTCAAAATTTCTATTTGTAAATTAAAATGTTATTAAATAATATACATTCTACTATTTGAATATATTAGCTATTGGGCAGTTGGGATAAACATAATAGTTTTTATGACATGACCATGAAATATAATTATAATTCCTCCAGTGCCTTAGTCCTAGATACAGATATTATTTTTTAATCTTACCATGGGTTGTTTCTAAATTATATTCAAATAAATGAGTATATGATAAATTATTTGGTAATAGCTAGCTAATAAATCTAGTACATCCTTCACAAAAAAACTAATTTATTCAATTACATATGTGTTCGACAAATAATTCCTGCTCAGGTGATTTATCAACTTCATGTGAAATGTTTTCCCACCACCCAGATATTATTTCTCTTTTGCATTTGTGTGCAGAACTAAGAGAAGAATGAAGGAAAATCCAATTTTTTTACAAGATAAAAAAGAAAATTTTGAGTTAGATGCATGTTAAATATATATTAAAGATGAGCGCATTAGGAGAAAGTAATAAAAAATGTTACTTAAAGAGGGAGCTATACAAACTAAATCAGAAATTGAACAAATTATGCAAATGTTGCTGAAAAGAGAAAAAAGCACATTAATATTATATAAGCTTATTTAAAAGTAAGCTTTAAAATTGCTGAATAAATTAGTTATAAAAGAACAATTTCTTAGGCCACCTACAAACCAATTAAGTCAAAACCTAAAGGCAGGAGTCCTGACAGACATTTTTTTAAATACCCATAGGTGATTTTTATGTGCACTCTAGTTTGAGAAACACTGGCAGTTTACTCCATCTCTTGATTGCAAATTTCAAGCTATTCATTTACTCTGTAGTATTAACAAGTAGCTGTGGCAATATCATCTTAAGGCAGTTGATTTACATACACGTGACACAGTATTATAATTCATTTCCCTATAAGCTCTATTCCCAGCACTCTACTTAAGCCAGTGATTTAACTTTCATGTTTTTGCTTTCCTTGTTTGTAAAATAAATGGTCTGTCTAACTGATGTCTGAAACCCTTTCTAGCTCTAAAACCCAAAGACTAGTAGCTAATCTCCAGAGTAGATGGTAGAAACCCATCATTCTCCTGGGCCTTTCTGGTTCATGCTGTGCTCCAGGGGGTTTTACAGATCCTGCTACCCTGCTCACCACTACCACCTACCAACACACCCTGGCCACAGGTAAAAAGTAAGATTAACAACAACAAAAAAAACTTCTGTTTAATTCTTACTCTTCTTTAGCATCTTAGGTAAGATTTCCCATGAGTGGTAGTTCTGAAAGGATACCAGTTGTCAACAGTGGCATGAAAGACAACCCCAAATACAATGGCTTAAGGCAATGTCCACATAACAATATCTCATAGATTTTGGAAGTCTCCAGTGATGTCTATGCTCTTCGCCACACTGACTGAGCTCTTTCAGGAATGGCAGCTATGCACTGGCCTAGGAACTACATGATTTCACTGAAATACCCACTGTCTCTGCTCCTTAGAAGGTGAGAATCAGATGGGGAACTTCCTCTCTAAGTAATCGTGGGGTATTTCCAAGTGATCACTCCAAAAGGGCATCAGACCTCTTCCATAGTGCCTCGGGGGCTCCATTTTAAGACACAACAAGAGGAAAGTTCCAGCTGTCTCCAAATTTTGGTCCTGAAACTAGCACTGCCTCAGCTTGATGACATTTTATCAGTCAGAACACTTACAAAGGCAGAAAACTCAGGCTCTGGGAGAAATGCAGAGAACTTGCAGCAACCTTGAACTCATGACCCTGTCTTTCAGTGCTTCCTTACATCACAGTGAGCTATTTAACCCTCAGATACCCAGTGACCCATTTTTATAACACCTATAAACTGGAACATAATGAAATGTGTTTGCTTAAAATTCTTATTCCTTTAATTTTTTGAAATAACCCATGCGAATTTTATGCAAACACACTGTCTTCAGCTTAGAGTTTTAATCCTAGCTCTTTTACTTGCTGGATCGGTGATTTAAGCCAAATCATTTTCTAAAAAAAAGTAGTCTCTCAAAGACCTAGATTTCTGATTTGTAAAAAGATAGATAATAACACTGCATATTTCATAAGATAATTATGAGAATTAAAAAAATTTCATAAAGTAAAAATTGGACATATTTGGCTCATATGTGATAACCATCATGTCGTCTTAGGCATAAGGAATTCTGTTAGATATTTTGAGATGCTGCAAAGATGTTTCATATCAAGGATGTATGAAAAAAATGACAATACTAAAAAAAGTGAATACTCTGGAGGTGAGAGTGTCCGTGCCTTCACTGCTCAGAGGGAGCTTCAGAGTCCTGAAGGAACATGGGGCTGCGTCTCAGGGAACTGGACATGTGCACAGCTGTGCTCACGCTTCGGCGGGGACACGTCCTGACATGGAGAAACATGGAACTCGGGGCCCATCTCATTCTTGTAATGGAAAAGCAAGTGACACTCACCCATGACACCCAGTTCCACTCACACTATTCCCTGTCCACACCCCAGAAACATCCATCTCCTTTCCTGTTCAACCCTGACCCTCTTTGTAACGACTTCCCTGATCTTCTCAGAAGAATTAGCCTCCTACTCCCTCTATATTCCTGTAGCATTTTTATGGATTTTTTGGACCTCGTTATGTTGCTGTTACTTGCATAGTTGTTTATGTGTCCCCCTATCTTCCCTAGGACTATATGAGCACCTGAGGCTGGGAAGTAGGTAACGTGTCTGAGTTGGAGGCACTGAGGACACGTGTGTGCTTTGAGAACAACCATATGTCACAGGGAAGCCCTAGAGTTGGACCTGCCTTCCTCCGCCCTATTCATCTATTGCCCTTGGACTAGAACCACCTGGGAATGTGTTAAAAATGAAGAATCTCAGGACCAAGAACTGCTGAATCAGAATCCGCATTCTAATAAAATGCACAGGATACTCCTGAGGCCGCCTGCATTTGAGAAGCTTCACTAACATAAGCTGCACTCCAGCTTCTCTTCATTAGGATGTGCTCTGTGGTTCCTGAGAGGAAGTAAAGACATCTTTCAAAACCCTTTCTTCATTTTAAACCAAGCAATTAGTCTGTTCTATTTTGCTCAAAGCCTAAAAGTTTTCCTTTTGGTCATCCAGACACATACTTCTTAATATCATAAACAAACCAGAGATTTGTCTTTTGTTCTGAAGTTGACAGGAACATTATTCTGATTTCTTTCACATATGATTTAGAGGATGGAAAAGAAGAGAAAATTGCTCTGTAAGGCAACATACTGTAAGCCTGGGGAAGGTAGCTCCCCTCAGCAGAGGAAAGTTCTACACTGGGACACAGATGTGAGTCCCAGAGGTTAACACTCCCTGAGGGAGGGAAAAAGGTGCCTCTACTCTGAAGAAAGAATGTGGATAGAATGGTCTATGATCCATCACAGATCCCAAGACTCACAGACCCAGTTCCGGTTTCAGGCCACTGGGAAACCCTCGCAGATGGATGCCTATGTCCCATAAGACAACAATAGAAGTGTCTAGACAAAAGCTCAGGAGCACTTTTTCTAAGCTCTACCTTTAGGGCAGCACAATATCCAGAGTATAACTCTTCATGTACCCCAAAGCAAAAACTCTGATTACACCAGAATTGGGTTGCTTGTCACTTTTGAAAGTACAGGGTCCGTCCCATAGTCAGTGCATGAGAATTCAAGTCACTGAATGGGTGGGCAGAGTATGCCTGAATTGGGTGGACCTTAATGATTAATACAGAAGCCTGTGAGAAGGAAACATGAAAGCTTTTCTTCACCCCAAACACCAAATAGGTCCTTGGAAGTTACTCAAATTAATTCAGACTTTATTTACCACATTAAAAAAAATTTCCAAAACCATGATAATCCAAAGGGAAAATGTAATTCTAAAACTGAGATTTTTTTATATATATACCCCATGATGAGTGAAGGGTCAAAGGTAATTTCTATAATAGTCTAAAGTTTTGCAGGGTTGTGCAGAAAAAAAAGTCAAAAATTCATTTCTCTAGATTGCAACCACCAACTTTCCCTCCATTAGAAGTTCATGTGGAGGGTCGGAGATTTAGCCCAGTGGTTCCACTGCTTGCCTAGCAAGCACAAGGTCCCTGGTTCGATCCTGGTAACTATGTACAATGATATGATATTGGGTGTGGTGACTCACGCCCACCAGCAATCAGTACCACACCCCACAATGCTGGACGTGGTGGCTCATGCCTGTAATCCCAGCACTTGGGAGGCAGAGGTAGGAGGATTGCTGAGTTTGAGGCTTGTCTGGGCTACATAGTGAGCTGAAGGCCAGCCTGAACTACAAAGCCAGACCCTGTCTCAAAAAAAAAAAAAAAAAAGAATGTCGGCCTAGTGTTACTAAGAGACATAAGAGACAGCCCAGCCAGGAGAAGCAGCTCCTCATAGGCTTTATTTCCTGGGTGCCCTGACTTTGCTGATGCTTCTCACATTACACGGAAAGTTAAGGTGACAACAGCTAAGCCTTGAGAGGAAATAAATTCATGTGGCTGAAAATTACATGTGGCCTTCACAGGGAAATGGCATTTCTCAAACTTCAACTCTTAACATGATTTACATCACAAAAAGCACGTTTAAGGGAACCAGCCAGCAATTTCATGCCTTTGGTTTTGGATATTTTTTTTTTAGCTGAAGGATTTTTTACTGTGTCTCTATTACTTTTCCTAAAAGCATACTGTCATCTTTCCCCCTTTTCTCTCCATATAAAAATAAAAATGGAAATTTCTCAAAATATCATTTGTATCAGTGAATGATTGCCCAAAAGCTGATTAGGTGGAGAATGTTTTACTATTGCCTGGGGAGAGTCCTTAATTTCAATGGAGTCTGTCTCAGCACCTGGGGCCTACAAAATCATGTGAGTGCCTGAGTGTCAGGAACTGCGGGATCAACTACTGGGATTATTTCCAACATTTGCCC